>CAJVQA010000854.1:0-29430 GCA_910591915.1 Cetraspora pellucida | reverse complement strand
TCTGGATTAATTAATCTAAATGCATCCTCAAATTCTTGTCTTTCAAGCCAACCCAACAATGGGTTTGGTTTTGGTTGATTTTTTCTTAATTTTGTTAGTCTATCTAAGTTAACATCTACTACACTGTTAAAATTACTCATAATCACCATTTGTGTTCTTTTGAGTCTCTTGATATATTTGTCTATAATTGTTTTTTGGATTTGTTTTTATTTTTCTTTGTTATTTGGTGGTAAGTAAGTCATTATAATTATAATTTCTAGTTGTTTAAACATGAAACTAGCTGAAATTATATACTCATTTATTCTGTCTATCTGCCTTAAATGTTTTTCCTACTGATTGCTAATTAGCAAACCAACACCTGACCCTTTCTTTTTGTCTATACAAGCATTCGTCTAAAAACTTTTATATCCTTCTAGTTGAAAAGAATCTTTCTTTAGCTATAATGTTTGTTTTTAAGAGCTCTATTATGTCAAGTTCATTATCTATCATCTAGTTATACAATGTTTCTATTTTTTGATTATTTGCTTTAAGACCATTAATGTTATATATTGCTAATTTGAGCTTTATTTTTTTATTTTCATATATTCTTCCTGTGTGAACTCTAAGTTAAGTATTTCCAATTTCTTGCTAAGAAGTATCTTTATCTATTTGTTTTCCTTTTTCTTTATTGTTATCTATATTTGGTAGCTCTACTTCATCTTTTCTAGAATTTTCTTTTAGATATAGAGTGTTTTCTTGTATTATTTCTGTTCCGAACACTTGACCTTGTGAAGAAGAGCACATCTTTATATCTGTTAACTTCAGGTTAACTTCAGCAACTATTAGGAGCGATATGGTGGTTTTCATCTTACTACTGTGCTATTATCTTCGTTCAGAGCTTCTAGTTTGTTAAGTCTGCTAAGTATTCTTAGCAGTAACCTTTCTGTAGATGCTTCTACATCACTTTTTTGCATACTTTTATTTTCCTCATTTTGGTTTCTTCTTTCTCTTCTTCTTTTTTCATACTTGTATTCTCTTTTCTAAATATTGTTTTCATTTTTCTTATCATCATAATTTTTGTTGGTTGCTCTTGTTTCCCCTCTTGTCTTTCTTTTAACACTATAGTCTTCTCAAAAAACTGTATGATTGTTGTATCTTATCAGTTTGAACTGTGCTGCTTCTAATTCTTCTTGACTTGCAAATGTAATTATTGCAAATCTCTTAGTGTTACCATTTCTGTTGTAGGAATGTATGCTGATTTTGCATCTTTACTTTTTAGATTTCGCAGAAGCAACACTTCTGAAGCTTCTTTGGAAAGCTTTAGTAATTTGGCTGTAAAAAGACTTTGTTTATTTCTTTGTTCATAGTTTTTTTCTCCTTGAGTTACTTGGACTAACTTGTTATTATTAAATGGTAATGACCATGGGATGTATTCATTATTACTGCTTGTAATCTCAATTATTGCCAATGCTTTGAATTGTGATCTCTTGACTTTTACTATATGTACACTGCCAAGGCTTCTGCACATATACTCTATTTCTTCATACTTGACATTTACTGGCAAGTCCCAAATTGTTAAGTATCTTGTAATTTCCATCTTCTTTTTTTTCTTTTTGCTAAAGCTAGGTTCTTCTCCTTTTTTCTTAAGATGTAGATCAAATTCCTCTTTTTGTGAACATAAGGCTGTACCATATCTTTTTTTGTATTTTGGTTTTGTTACTTCTTTAATTTCTTTATAATATATGATAGGTTTTCTTTCTGGAATTTTAACCTTTTCTGGAATAAGATTACACCATTCTCCTTCTTTTTCTTTAATGCACTCACTTAATGTCCTTCTGCTATATTCACAGTCAAAATCAACTACCACCCAGCTGTTACCATTTTGAAATTCCTCTTCAATTGTTTTGATATGTTCATTTCCCCTAAGAATCCACTTTATATAGTTGATTCAGTATTCTTTAGTTTCTTCCAGAACCTTAAAGGATGAGATTTTTGCTTTAAAGGAAGCACTCTTGTCACAGGTTCTGTTTTTAGATGACCAGAGGCTGTCTTCTAACTGAGTTGCTACTGGTTTAATTTCTAACTCTTTCTGCTTGGTTGTTTCTCTAACACTTTGGATTATAATTTTTTGTGAGATTTCCTGACTCACCTTGTGCTCTTTTCTATCTGACCCTTCTGTATAGTTATTTTTACTTGCTAATAACTTCTTAGTTTTACCTATTATTTTTGTTTGTTGTGCTACTACTTTAAACTTTCTTGTGTCTAGCATTTCTATTAGCTCTAAGCCCTTGTTCACTTTCATATCTGGCATCATTGTATCTTCTATTTGTTGTTTTTTTTTAATATTGCACTAGAGTAATCTTCTTCATTTCTACTGTTTTCTTCGATTTTTTCTATTTTATTCTTTTTCTTTTTTTTTCCTTTTTTGTTTAGGCTTAACATGTAATCAACTGAGCTTAGATTTTGGCTTGCTATCTTGATTTTACTATTCAATCTTCGATGTTTTTTTTTGATACTGTTTTAGCTTCTTCTGATGCATATCTTAGAGTCTCGAGTATTTGACTATATAGTAGAAGATCTTTAGTTGTAATTTTTTGGGGATCAAGAGCCAAGTTTTTTGCTATATTTTCTAAGTCACTTGGTTCTTTAGTTATAGATGTTTCCAAAATTTGGTTTAATTCATTGCAGTTCAAGTATCTATGCAATTTGTTACTTGTTTCTTGCACCTGCTGAATTAGGCTTTGTTTGTTGATTATCTCCATTCGATTACTTTATTTGCTCGATCTATTTTTGTATTTTTGTTGTTTGGCTATCTACTTCCTAATTTAGTTTTATACGTGACTTAATGTTTGTTGTTTTTTTTTGCTAATTGTTGTAAATTTCTAAATCAGAAACGTAACTGCTATGTTTGTTTGGTGTTTACAATTTTTGGTTGATCACGTGTGCTTTGCAATTTTCCTGAGATAGCATAATGCCTTACTTTTGTCAAGAAAATTTTTGAAATCAACTCTGAGTTTCTAAGTAATTTGGTTTTGGCAAAATTAAATTTTATATTAAAATAAAATAAAGGGAATATACTGGATAAATAAAATCTATGGCCTTTTGAATGCTTTAAAGGGAACAGGTACAGTTGACTAGTCTGTAAGAGTCAGAGTTAGTAAATAAATTTGTTTGGTCTTTACTAGAATTGCCACCTTTATGCTAGTATGAAAACTGAAGTTAGCTATTTGTGGCTTCTGACTTTTTAATAGTATTAAAACTAGCAGTGTTATGTTTGGTATTTTTAAAGAAAGCTATATTATTATAAGAAACTTATAGTATTGTTTTCTAAATTTTAGTTAATTTTGTTTGTTTTGATGATCTATGAGAAAGAGTTGATTTGTGTTTTTATAGTATTTGGCAAAAAATTTTAATTATTTTGTATTATTGCAAAATTTTTTTAATTATTTTGCAATATTGCAAAATTTTTTTAATTATTTCATAATATTATAAAATTTTTTTATTTTAAAAGAATTTTGCATCAATTGCAATTATTTTGAATAATTTTCAGTATGCAAAATTTTTTACAATATTTTATTTATATTTTTTGCTAATATATATAGCAAGCATTATAGTTATAACAAACAAATTTTCTAATGTTGTATTCAATTAGTTTGTTTTGCCAAATAGAAAATAGAATATTATAACATATATTTTTATAATTTATATCTGTTTTTATAATAAAAAAATCTAGTTTTGTAGTACAAATAATAGGATTATTAGTTGCAAATGTATAATATATATCTTTTCTTATAACTATTGCTTTTCATGTTAGCTAACTTGGCTAATTATTTAAATTGTATATTTAATATATAGGGGTGAGTCAGTAGAAAAGGGACAAATTTTTTTTAAGTAAAAGTTTTCTTGACTTTGAGCTTAAATATCTTAAAAACTATTTTATTAAATTTGATAAATTTTTTTTTATTTTAATTCTATATAATTTCAAGATTAAAATAAAAAATTTTTTAGCAAATTTGATTAAATAGTTGTTGAGTTATTTAAATTTAAAAATTAAAAAAATTTTACTAAAAATGATTTGTCCCTTTTCTATTGACTCACCCCCATATACCTTCTGTTGTAGTTGTGTTTACTATTTTAGCTAATTTTATAAATTGTTTTGTTGTTCTTAAATCTGTAAGGTGTTATTATTAAGCAAAGTATTAAAGTTGTTATAAGTGTTTTGATTATAAAAGGTTATTTGAAAACAAATATTTTACATTGCTATCTTATTAGTGAAATGTTATATATTATTATATTTTGCTATATATTGTTAATTATTTGTTGTTTTTAAATTAGTTAAAAAGTAATATGTTTGTAATTTTTGTATTTTTGCTATAAATCTTGTAAGTAATTAGCTGTTTCTGAGTTTTTTATTGCCTCTTTTGCTAGTCTATAATGTTTTAACAATGTGCTTTAGTCTTTTTATATTTTTATATTATTATTGTATTTGGTTATTTGTTTTAAGCTATACATATTTGTTTTAATACCTTTATTGCTATCAACTATTATTTTTTAAAGATTGTATATATTAACTTTTCTTCTATATTTTTCTTTTTTAAGTTTGAAGTTGTTTTATTTGCAGTCTATGTATGGTTTAATTTGTTAATTGTATTATCAATGATCCAGTGATTAATTGTTGCTTATTTGTTCTTTATTGATAATATATGTTTTATATACTGTAGCTAATAGATGTATTGTGTTCAATTACCAATGTTGCTTTTTTAAATGTTTAATGATAAATAAATATATAAGAATTAGGAGTAATGAGATTGTAGATGTTGTTATTTATATTTTGTTTTATAATATTTGTTATTTCTCTTAGTATATAAAGTATTATATATTTAGATTAGTATATCTGTATTGCTGTAGTTAGTATATTGTTTGATTGAATAAAACTTTAATTTGTTTAGTTTAGTTTTGATTGCATATTATTTGTCTATATATTGAAGTACAAGATTTATTATTGTGCCAACATATTCTACTAGTTTTGGCCAATTGTTATTGATGTTTTGAAAGGTTAAATTTGTTTTCTGTAAGCTAAGTAGCATATTTGCTAATAGAGTTTTCATTTTTTTTTATAGTAGCATATATATGCTATTAGTTAATATTAACTTGTTATTGAGGGTTGTATTTTAAATTTGTTGTATGTATATTTTTATTGTTGAATTTGATATATTTGAATAGTTTAGTTGTTTATATATAAGCAAAATGTGTTGTTATATTTGAATGTCTGTCACTGTTTGCAAACTATAAATATAATAAGAAAAAGTATTGAGTTAGATACTATTTGCATAAGGCCAGGCTTGTATTTGTAATTAATTTACATAGTTGTAAAGATAGATAAGTATTCTAAACTCTTTATGCAATTTTTGTTAGAATAACTGCATTAATAATATATAAAGCTTGCTTTTTTATAATATTTGCATTTTTAATTCTTTTTATAACATTTTTAGCCTTTTTTTTTATAATTTTATAGACTGTTTGTAATTTTTATAAGTAGTATATCAGCATTCTAGAAATTTGAAGGTCTTCTTAGATTGTATTGTTTCTATTATTATATTATTATATTGTCATAAACTATATTTTTGTTTATACTATTTGAGTTAGTTATCATTAGTACTAATTTGTTGAAATTTACTTTAATGTTTGTAAAAGAAATAAATGAGCTTGTGATCTTGATGATTGCTTGTAATTCTTGTTAAGATTAAACTATCTATATAGTATTATTTATATATACTAATACTAATAAGTTTATTTAGAAGTTCTTTGTTTTGCTATTTTCAGTATATGTTTGTATTTAGAATATAGTCTGTTATGTTGTTATATATAGTTATAAGTAATAGGTTATAATAAATACACTACAGCAAAATGCTATTGTCTCTTTTTGATCTATGCTATTATTAACTTTATATAGTTCTATAAAACCAAAGTTTGTTATTATATAATTAAATTAATTAGTAAAAATATCTGTAATTAGTTCTGTTGTCTCTTCTGATATCTGTATTTTTAGCAATACCTTTTAAGTAAAAAAATATGAATTGTATCATATGCTTTTGATATATCTTGGCTTAAGAGCTATAGTTCTTTGTTTTGAATTAAGCATCTTCTAAAATATAACTAATTATAATAATTGGTATTTGTATTGAAGTGTTGAAATTGTAATATAATTGCTTAGATATAGAATTAGATATTTGTTAATTATTGTATTTACAGTAGCTATTATGTTATAATTTTTATAAAAATTTTCTTTACATATTTAATTAAAATAATTAGAAATGTCTTATTAAGCTTTTTTAAGAATTTTTGCTTTTTTAATATTAAGTATATATTACTTTGTTTTTACATTTTAGGAATTGTTTTGAATATGATATATGCATTAAAAATTTTTATTTAATTTTTTTTTTTTGGTATTAAGATGACTTCTTTGGTCTTTTGACTTTTATTAATCACTTATCGGTATTGTGGTTTAATGAACCACTACAGGAAAGCGTACAATTGGCTACATGTATAACTTTTTTATATTACCTATTTAAGAAGTCCGCTCGAAGATTCCCTACCAATTGTCATACCTAACACCCTGCTTGGATGTTCTACTTTAAACCCTTTGAAACTGTAATCTGTGTTAACATCACTGGTCATCTCAAATGTACCAGATCATTGTCCTCAACTTTAGGACTAATTTATTCTTGAGGTAAACCCCCCAGAGCCTTCTGTACCTATTTTTATAGCTAATCTAGGTATCGCTATAGCAGAACCAACATTTGTAGTCAGGGCTAACTATTAAACCACTATGCCTTTGTAGAGTTCACACAAACTCTAGCATCTACTTCATAGCATATTCAAAATACTTTAGTATACCCCTGCCAGTTCACCAAACTTCTAATTCAGATAGCCTAGTAGGACTTATGACCAGTTCATTGATATATCAAGTCAGCCTGATATTCTTTTTCTCTGGCTTGATCTGGCAGCCTGGTTGGTGGTACTCTCCACCTAGAGGTTTTTGCCCATCCGGCTACTTTAACCTTGGTATCTATTTTATAAGGCTAGCCTTTACAGTAGGGCCATCGAAGATCTAGCTATTTCTATACTTAGGTCTTCCCAAATAGACTTCTTGTTACCCAATTTCAACAGATTTACATGGCTATAAGGACTTATCTAATGTTTGCACTGCCTATTGCCAGTTTGCATTCCTTTGTGTAACCACAACCTTGTTTCAAAGGACAATGTCATGTGACCTGTCACACGAATGCTCCATAACCTACCAGCTGGTGTGACCACTATTACAGGTATCCTAACCTAATCATTAGTAACAGTTGCCATAATACGAATATTACATAGGTGATTATCCAAATTTTCGCTGTCGATGAGATTTGAACACCCAACCTACCACTTGGAGGGTTGACAACCTGACTACTTCACTAGGTTGCCACATCCTATTAAAAATTTTTAGTAATAATTCATAAAGATGCATGTCTAAGTGTTTTAGAATTTTGTTTGATATTTGTTATAGTTCTGTTGTTTTGCTATTTGGTGATTTCTGTAGATTGGTTTGTAGTTCTTGCATTGTTATTAAATTTAACATTATATTATATCAAGACTTGTTTATTTTTTTATGTAATTGATATTGTTTTTATTATTTTGCTCAGTAGCTATTGTTTGTAGAATTGCTTTTTGTTTATGCTTTGAAGTGTTTTTTAATTTCTTTTTTGATTGTCTATAATTCTGTTATAATTTTACTTGTATATGTAATGTTATTAAGTATAACTAGGTTTGTATATCTTTATAGTATGCTATTGATCATCTTTGTGATATTGGCTGACAAGTTGTTATGTTTTTTATTATGTTGCTTTGAATTTTTACTTATAAGCCATATTATTTTCTATTTTTCAGATTTGATAAATCATTTTTTGTTAATGCTTTAGTAGTTTTATAATGTTTTTTAATGATATATTAGTGTTTTGTATATAGTTAAGCTTTAGTAATTGTTTCTTTATATAATTATTAATTTTGTTAATATTTTTATTAATTTTTTGAATTGCTATTAGGACTGTATTTTGGTTGTTTTTTTTTAAATATATAATGATTTAATTAATTTTTTGCAAAGCAGTATGAAGTTTTGTAGCTTTTTGAAAAATACATAATGAAGTTTGGAACTTGTTTTAGTTTTAGGTATATTTTTATTAGCTGCCTGTTTAATTGCTTAGTTTAGTATATTTAGCTTTTGTTTAGTTCTTTTTCTGTAGTGATCTTTTAAGCAAGTTTATTCTTTTGCTTTTTTATATGCTTATTGATGTTACTTTTAAAATTTATTCAGTTATTTGATATTATTTTGTTATATAGAAAGATTATTCTTTTTTTTATTTTGGGTTTGTATTTTCTAATATTTATGTTAGTTTGTTATGTTATTATATTTATGCTATAGTTACTATCTGTTATAAGTTCTGTACTAATTATTTTGATTAGTTTATATTAGACATTAGTGTATTAAATATTTATTTATTATTAATTTGACTGTATTAGAGTTCTCTTGTTCAAGAAGATAGACTAATATCAAAATAGTTTAATAGGTTATTTATTTCTTAAAATTTCATTATTGTAAATAGTTGCAAGATAAACTAGTCATTTAGTAATTTCTTGCAGTATATTATTGCTTAGCATTTTGTTATTTAATAGTAGATAAACTAATATAACTTTTGTTTTTTGGCTTTATAGAACAAAGGAATCAATTGCAATTGCTATATTTTCTAATATTAAGATGTTGTATATATATTGCTGAAGAAATTTAAATACTGCTATTACTGTACTCATATTTGATTCTTGCTTTTTTGCAATTTTGCTAGTGCAGTTTGATATATGTTAAGTAAAAGTTTAATAGCTTAAATTTTGTATATATTAATTCAGCAAGCTTTGTTTCAGTTATACTAATTATGTTGTAATTGTTTTTGTAACAGTATTCTAGCTATATTTGTATTTTAAGTTTGTCATTTGCATCTTGAATGTTATATATTAGAATCTTTATATTGTCTAATAAGTTGTTATTTGTTAAGAATTGTTTAGGTATTTTGATTGTGTTGTTTGTATTTTCACTATTTAGATCAATTGATATTTGGTTTATATAAAGATGTTATATTTTGGTTCTAAGAGTAGTAGTAGTTATAATAAATGGCTAGATATTGTTTTAATATTAAAGAATTAATATAGTGCTATTAATGTGTTTGTAATATCTTTTTGTTGGCTTATAGATATATTGTTATATATAGAGTTTGTAATTTTTTAGTTTTTTTTGCAATTCTGTTAAAGTTTGAAAAATGTTAGGTTTGTTTTATATATTATTTGTTGTTTTATTTGATTGTAATTGATTTATTTATTTGTTTATTTGAATCTAAGTTGTTGAAAGTTTATAAAAATAGTATGTTTTTTTTAGTAATTTTGCTGTTTTTATAAGTGCCTTAGGTGTTGTTATTGGCAAATTTATGTTATACTTTGTTATTTGTTAAAAATCTTTTGATAAATTAAATTTATCTGTTAGGTTTACAGTCATAATATGAGAAGGTAAGAGAAGTAAGAACTTATATCATAGTCTAATTTGTTAAATAATCTTTTTTGCTTGTAATTTTTCAGTTATTAGATATGTAAACTTATTAATTATTTTGATTTTACTAGTTTCTTTAAACAGTTATAGTTTTGCTAAAAAGTAGTTATTAGGTAATTTTTTAAAAAAATAATTTTCTCTTAGTATTTGAATTGTTTCTTTAATATTTGTGTTTAAGTTCTGTAAATTTATAAAAAAGTAAAATCTATATATAGATTCTAAGTTTAGATAGGCTGCTAGTAGTAGTTTTTTTGAAGATAATAAGTTGAAGTAATTGTTTAAAATTCTGTCAAATATATAGTAATTTTTTAGCTGCTTGTTATATTTGCAGTTAACTTCTTTTTATAATTGGAAAAAGATATTTAATTTCAAGATTTAAATCTTTAACTTTATCAGACAATAGTTCTAATAAAATAAAATAAGTTTTTAATAGTTTATCAAAATAGTATATTCTGTATAATATTGTAATAACTGCTTTGATATGTTCTTTTTGTTGTATTAATAGGTCAAAAAAAAGTATTTGAATAATGTTTTTTGGAATTTGGTTAGAACTTGTTGATAGTTGTTATAGATATGCTATTGTTGCTTTTGTATATTATTATATGAGCTGTCATCAATAGAAATCAGCAGATTAACATTTGAAAAAAATCAATGCTTTAATTTTCACAGCTTATACATCAATGAGTTTTAAAGCTATCTTGATGATTTAATATTCAAAAGAAAGCTTATAATCTACACTTTCTTTTGAATATTAAATTACCAAGATAGTTTTAAAACTCATCAATATATGAGCTGTGAAAATTAAAGCATTGATTGTTTTTCAAATATAGATTTGCTTGATTTCTATTAACAGCAGCTCATATAGGTTTGTATTATTTTCTATAGTTTTGTCTTTAATAAATTTTTTGTAGTATTTAATAAGATAAAATATTTGTTTTGTAACTATTTTGTAAAACTTTATATTAGTTAGATAATTGATTATTATTTTTTGTCTTAGTTTTTGATAAATTAAGTTTTTTGTTTATTTATTTGTAATAGTTATTTTGTTGTTCAGTTTGTATTTCTTTAGTGCTTTTTGAAAAAGGTTTTCATAAGCTTCTTGGTATTGTAAAATTAATTTTTTTATTTTAGTAAAGATAAAAAAAATATGGTGTTTCTATATTTGAACTTAGTTTTGATTGCTAGATATAAACCTGATTTTTTAGCTTAGTTTGCATTTTATACTTGATAAAATCTTAAATTTCTTTCTTACTTTTTAGTGCTTTTGCTATTGTGTTATAATTCTATATAGCTTTGTTTAATACTTTATGTATTTCTTCTAGTTTTTTGTTAATTTCTTGTATTTATTTTTTTGTAAAACCATATTGTTTTGTGCTTTGTATATTGTTTTTAATACTATATTTTTTGTACTATCTAGCTGTATATTATCTATATTGTCACTTTTTTTGCTATTGTGTTACTGCTCTGTTGCTGTATATTAATCTTTATTTCTATTTGGTCACTATCTATTACTATTGCTATGCTTTAATTTTTAGTAGCTTTTGCTTTATTGTTATAATCATCTTTATTTGTATATTGGTTTGTTGTACTGTTTTAAGTTAATATTGTGTCTAGACTTGCTTATGTAGTTATACTGTAATTATTGTTTTTGTTTATAATATATTAATTGTTATTGTTATTTTTTATTTCTGTTATATTATTATCAAAACTGGTTTGAACTAGTTTTGTTTTGTTGTTGTTGTTTAATAGTGATGTTATTTTTGTTTTTATC
Source organism: Cetraspora pellucida (assembly GCA_910591915.1). Taxonomy (NCBI): domain Eukaryota; kingdom Fungi; phylum Glomeromycota; class Glomeromycetes; order Diversisporales; family Gigasporaceae; genus Cetraspora; species Cetraspora pellucida. Next base: position 18,049 of record CAJVQA010000854.1, on the reverse strand, counting down.
AAAGATATGCCAGTTTTGCCACTTTTTGTTCTTTTGTATAGTAAAGCTAAGTCAAAACAAGATTTTTTTGTTTTTGCAATAGAGTGTATTGTGTCTATTTTAGTTTTTTTTTATTTGTGTTATTGCTATTATTGTTAGCTTTACTTCTAATACTGTAGTTCTCTATTTTAAGCTTTTGTTCTGTTTTAAATATAAAGTTACAAAGGCTTGTTGCTTTGGTATTTTATTTGTTGTTAATATTGTTTCTCTTTTGTACTTTATTTTGTTTTATATTAATCTATAATATACTGTTTTTATTGTATTTATAATTATTTTTGTCTGTTTAATTATTTTATTTATTTGAAATTTTGTTGTATTATTTTTACTTATAATTTTAAAATTTTTGAAAAAAAATTACTTCTTTTGCTATTTATTAAGATAAAATATCTATTACTTATATCATATTAATATAACTAAAAAATATATAATATTTATATAATAGTTGTATTTTGTATAAAGAAATACAAACTAATATCAGAAAGTGTAAACTTATAATAAGTTTTTATAATTATATAAATTGCAAAAACTAGAAAAATAAAAACTTAGATATAATAACTTAATAAAATAGATAAGTTAACAATCTTTCAAGTGATAGATTGAATGTTCAAATTCTATCAATAGTAAAAATTTAAATAATTACCTATGTAATCTTATATCATAGCAACTGTTTTTAATAATTAAGTTGAAATATCTGTAATGACAATTACATCAGTATAACTGACAAATTATAAAACATCTGTATAACTGGTTATATAAAAAAATGCAAACTGGCATTAGGCAGTACAACCATTAAATAAGTTCTTGTAAGCATATAAATCTATTGAAATTAGAAAACAAAAGTCTATTTAGAAAAACTCTAGTAAAAAAATAGTACAAATTTTCAACAATACTACTATAAAGACAAGACTACTGAAAACTAATACCAATGTTAAAGTATCTAGACAAACAAAAATCTCCAGATTAGAAGTCTTAAAAGTATTACTAACTAGATTATTATAATAAATCAAAGAAAAAAAAATTGGGTTGACCTGATATACTGATAAATTGATTACAGGCTATTTAGATTAGAAGTCTAAAAAACAGGCAAGTATATACTAAATTACTAAAAATATACTATAAAGTAAATGCTAGGTTCAAGTGAACTCTACAAGAACATAATAGTTAAAGATAAGACTTTAATTGCAAGTATTGGTTTTGCTATAGCAATATCTAAATTAGTTGTAAAAATAAATACAGAAGGCTCTAAAAGGTTTATCTTAAGAATAAAATAGTTCTAATATTAAGATGATAACCTAAGTATAATCTAGTAATATTAACACAAGTACAGATTCAGAGAGTTTAAAATAGAACACCAAGATGTGGCAACTTAGTGAAGTGGATAAGTTGTTATACTTTCAAGTAGTAGGTTGTGAGTTCAAAATCTACTAATGGTGAAATTTAGATAATCACCTATGTAATATATAGATAGTATTACAGTAACAGCATTCTGTTGATTAGTTGAGATAAGATACCTGTAATTATAATCACATTAGCATAATTGGCAGGTCTGAAGCATCTGTGTAATCTGTTATACAGAAAAATACAAACTAGTACCAGGCAATGCAAACCTAAAATAAGTCCTCAAGCCATGTAAATTTGTAAAACTAGGAAGCCAAAGCCTACTTGGAAATTCTGAGCAAAAAGATAACATGGATTTTTGATGATACTACTGTAAAGGCTAGACTTAGGAAATGGATACCAATGTGGAGGATTCAGATAGGCAAGAATTTCAGATGAGAGATGCTACCAACCAGGCTACCAGATTTTGGACCAAAAGAAAAGGATATTAGGCCAGCCTTAATATACCAAAAACAGATTATAGTCCTTCTGGGCTATCTGGATTGGAAGTTTGGATTCAAAGCAGAAGTATACTAAAAGTACTAGAGATATGCTGTGAAGTCAGTGCTGGGATCTAAGTAAACTTTGTAAGGATAATTCATGTTAGTGTTCTAAAAGTGAGTAGATAGTTAACAACAGAGGGCTCTCTGCATCTTACTGGCAGATGATATACTCTGAAATGTGTAATAGTCTAAGAACTAGTACAAAAAAGATAAGTAACTATACTGCTCAGACGGTATATCAGTTAGGTATATAAAGAGAGTAAGTTGAAGATTTCAATATAACAGAATGAATGATCAGAGGGTTTAAATAAATAATCTCCTAGTAGGTTATAGGTATGGCATCTAATGTAGAACCTTAGGATGGACTACTTAAATAGATAACCAAAAGTTGCATGCATGACTAGCTATATTCTTATCTTTGTAAAAATAATTGGAATATCTAACCCAATATAAGTCAATAAAATATAGCCTTAAGTATGGCCTTTAACAAAAAAAAAAATAGAACATCTAAGCAAAAATATTAGATATGGCAATTAATAAAGAACTTTTAGATGAATTTTTTAAATAGATAATATAAAAAAGTTATATATATAGTCAATTGTATACTCTTTTTATAATAGTTTACAAGAATTATATTACTAAAAAAGTTGTTAATAAAAGTCTAAAAACTAAAAAAATCAATCATTTTAAAAAAAATAAATAAATAAAAAATAAAAATTTATTTAAAAGATCCAAATAGAAAAATAATTTAAACTTTTAACAATATTATTATAAAAACTAGATCTATAAAACAGAACTAGAACTTATAAAATTAGATAATATATTAGTTTTTGCAAAAAGAATAATGTAATCAATTAAACTACTAAAATCTTCTAAAAGAAAAAATTATATACTAAAAAATATATAAACTAAAGATATAATTATATTTACTTTTTTGAGTATTTGAACTAAGAGTTTGTTAAACTTAAATTATATATTAAAGTAATAAAGATATATTGTGAAGTAAGTACTAGAATTAAGATAAACTCTATAAAAACTTAATAATTTAATAGTAAGCTCTGATTACAAGTTTTGGTTTTAACTATAATATTATCAAATTAGTTATAAAAATAAAATATAAAAAATTCTAAAAAGTTTAATATAAGATTAAAAATTTTTTATATAAGTAAACTGCATTAAAAACTTAATAATTATAATATATTTTCACTAGTATTAATCAAGATTATTAATAAGTATAAATAGATGAATATATAAACTAGAATCTTTAAATAAAGAACTTACAAACAGGTTTCAACTAGTATAAAACTTTTAAACAAACTATTTAAATTAGACAATAACTACAATTATACAAGTAATTAGTTGTATACTTTTTTTATAATTGCTTTCAGTAATTGTAATGCAACTATTAGCTAAATATACTATCAATAAAATTCTAAGTTACAAATATATACTTTAATATTTAAAAAAAAATAAATTGTATAGTTAATTAATATTATTAATTTCAAAATAATTTTACTTTCTCTGCTAATCACTTAAACACAAATTTGATAAAAAGCAAAACTCAAATTTACACAAAAACAGCTATCTAAACTACTTTGGCAGGTCTAAGTAAAAAAAAAAACATTCAGAAAAGGTATAAAAAAAAGAAAAGTATTTGAAAATAAGTTTATTAATAATAAAAAAGCAAGAAAAATCAAAAAAATTTTGAAGAAAATATTTGAAAAACAAAAATTTTAGAAATTAGCATTAACTCTATATTATAGATCTGTTTTGATCATGAGAACATAAATAAACAAACCAGTCATATGCAAATTAAACAAAACATACATATGCACAACTTGAATTAGAAATATAAATACATTAGAAAGACATAGTGACAGCTTAATAACAATATATATCAAAAGAACATACTGGGTTATTAACAGTATATACAATGGAATGTTTCTTATAAAACATATATAACACCTAATAGAAAAGACAAAATTGTCAACATGCTAACAGAGCAGAGTTCAGATGAGGTTGCATTATTGAAAGTAACAAGAGAGTTAATAGAAAGAGCAGAAAAAGAGCAGTTAGAAAAGAAGTTAAATATAGTAGAGCAAAGTAACTATGTAATAATACTAGAATCCAGTATTGTCATGGGACAGTTCTGGACAAATTGTGAACAATTGTGAACAATTTTGAACAAAAAAAACAAATCTAAATTATTCAAAATTTTATTATGATAACCTATTTTAATTTTTAAATAAAAATATTCAAAACTATAAAAAATATATAATCATATCTTTTTTAAACTAATTTATTAAATTTTAAAGTCTAAAATTTCTTTGAACAATTGTGAACAGTGTAGACATTTGGATGTGGACAAAGGCAAAAAAAGTCTTGAACATAGTAGATATGACAACACTGCTAGAATCTACCTTAGAACAAATATATAATAAATCAAAAGAGCAATATCAAATAACAAAAATAGAAGTAATTCAAGAGATTAGACAAGAACTAGTAACAAAAATAAATATAGAAGAGAGCAAACAATACAAAAAAAAACACAAGAAACTAATATAACAGTCCAACAAAAAGAAATTGCAAAGGTAAGTTTTAGTAATAAGAATAGTGAAATAGAAACAAAACAAGTTTCATAAAATTAGAAAAAATAGAAAAGTATAAGCAAAAAAGTACAGATGCAAATAAAAAAAAATTAAAACACAATATAATAACAGAAGAAACAAAAGAGCAATATGAAATAAAACAAGAAATAAAAAAAAATTGATATAGTAAGAGAACTATTAGAGAAGAGCATATAGGCACCAAGCAAAAAAAATTGCAACTAATATAATAGCCTACTTGCCAATATACCAGCACACAATGTGTTAAAAAAAACAAATAAAGAATAAATTAAATTTATCAGATAGTTATTAAAAAACAATAAACATATTAAAAACATCAAAGAAGTTTTAAAAAAAAAAACTTATAAATAGAAGTAAACTTTGATTGTGAATATGACAGAATAAAGCAATACAAAGAATTAGCAAAAAAGAAAGTGACTGGTACAAAATGATATCAAAAGAGAAAAAAAAGACAAAAAAGAAAAATATAGTAGATGTAATAAGAAAAAGCAACAAGAAAGAAGTAACATGCCAAGAATAAGAAATAAGAAGCAAAAATAGAAAGAAAATAAAGCAAAGGTATATAAAGATCAAAGCAAAGCAAATAAGAATTATAAAAACAAATTTATCTAATAGTATAGAACCTATTAACAAATATAAACAAAAAAGAGCTAAAATATATTTGCAAAAGACTCATGTAGTAGAAATTAAAAAATCCAAATACAAAGTCTTAGCTGTAATGCAGGTAGAAAAAATAAATAAAAGAGGCATTTTATAAACTATACCAGTTAATAACAGTAAACTAGTATGAATAACAGTAAAAAAAAAAGACTACAAGGCAAAAGCAGACTAGAAAAAATATACAGCAAAGTTAACAGAATTATTTAAAAATGTTTTAGAAGTTTTACTTCTATGATATTTAAGAAGTAAAGGAGTAAATTTAGTTTATATTCCACCAAACAGAAATAAAAACCAGAAGAAGACAGTTATAATTATGTTTACAACTGAGAAAGATATAAAGACAGCTTAGTCAAAACCAATTATGTTTAACAACTTTTAATTATATTAGATAAATAGTAAAAAAAAAAAAAAAAGAGAAAGCATAGTAGGCAAAAAAAAATGAAGTTAAAACAAATTTAGCCAAACCTTAGATATAAAAAATAACAAAAGTAAAAAGAAAAAACAGAAAGATAAAATATATATAAACAAAGCCTAGAAAAAAAAAGATCTTAAAACTACAAATTGAAAAACAGAAGAAAGAAAAGACACTTATAACTAGAAGTTAGAAGACCAAACAAGTTATAAGCAAAAGAAAAATACATATATAAAAGACATATTAAGTTGAAACTGAGAAAGATTGGAAAAATTAGAAGAAACAAAAGAGATGGCAAAGAAGGATTCTGCCAATCACTTCTGAAATTGCCATAGTTAAAGCAATGGAAATGAACAAAGAGCTTAAAAAATTTTTATAAAAAAAAAGATAAATGTTTGAAGAAAGAACAATACCTTCTTATCTAGAAAGAGAAAAAAGCAAAAAAGAAAAAGAAAAGAAGAACATATAGAAATAAACAGAATAAATTAAAAAAAGAATAGAAAAAAGAAAAGAAAAAAATAAAGATAGCATATTATAATATTAATAGGTTAAAAACCAAAAGTTGAAAGCTCAAAAACCTGCTCAGCTAGGCAAAAGAAGAAGAAGTTGCAATATTGAAAGTTATAAAAACAAATCTTACAGAAAGATAAAAAAAATTCCTAACTTACAAGACAACAAAAAAATATATTAGATATTAAAGTAGCATGGCAAAAGACAGAAAAAAGAATCAAATATAGGGATCCTAATAAAAGAACACTAGAAAAAACATGTAGATGCAGTCAAAAAAATAAATAAATATATATTAGAAATTACATTATACTTTAAGCAATTAAAGTTAGTAGTAATAGAAGTTTATATACTACCAAACAACAAAAAAGTAAGAAAAATTATCTAGCAAAAAATAGTAGAAACCATTATAAAAAAAAAAACAAATGCAAGTTGTTGTTATAAGTAACTTTAATCATGCTATAGACAATATACTGAATAGGCAGAATTCACAAACCACAAGTTTTAAAAAACTGTTAATATTTAATTAAATAAGAAAACAAAACTTCTATAATATATACAGAGAAATACATCTAACAGAACAAAGATATATATAGTCAAATATAGAAATAGCAACAAGAATTAACTATATATAGGTATTAGAAGAGTTAGCATCAGGATTACAAAGAGCAGAAATTGAAAATATAGAGAAAATTACTGAAAGTAATTATAAAATAATAATAGCAGAAATATAGTTTAAACACATAATAGCAAAAAGCAACAAGGCAGATATCAAAAGAAAGAGTCAATTAAGAACAATATACCTTTATAATATTATGAAAGATAAAGAATAGAAAAACTATGCACAAGAATTACAAAAAAAATTAAAAGTCAAAGAAGTATTAAAACATATTCAAAAAAAAGAATAAGAAACAAGAAGAAAAATACAAAAAATAAATAATATATAAAATGTAATAAAAGAGACAATCTTAATAACAGCAAACAAGCATATATCTAAGAAGAGAATTTACAACATAGAAACAAATAGAAGGTATAACCAAGAAAATCAACAACAAAAAAAGATTATTGTAGAACTTCAAAGATTAGTCAAATATGCAAAAACAAAAAAAGAACAGAAAGTTATAGTAATAAAAAAAAATAAAATAAATAAGAAACTTAAGATATTAAACAAAAAAGTAGATATGAAGTTATTAAAATCCAAAGACAATAGTCTGATGCATAGATAGAAAACATAAAGAGTTGGCAAAAAAATTCTTTAGAAAAAAAAGAAAAATAAATGAAAACAAGAACAAAGAAGACAAATAGAAGAAAACATAGACAAAAGATGTGAAATGATCAAAACTAATTAAGAAAAAATAATAGTTAGCCTTTTGAACAGACTATACAAGAAAGTAATATCTAATAGATTAATTTAATAAGCAGAAAAAGTGTTGAAACTAGTAACAGAATCAAAGCTAGTTAAAGAAACTACAGCAAACATTATAAGAAACAATTTAGAAAAAGAAACATCAAACTAGAAGAGATATCAGAAAGTTAAAAAAAATCTATGAACCTCAGAACTATATTAAAGAAGAATAGTATAATAAAATTAAAAGAAAAATTGAAAAAAAGGAATGAAATGAAATAGTTAGAAAGCTCAAAACAGAAACAAGTTTTAGAATATCAAAAATAAGTTATATTTTAATTAAAAGAGCAGAAAAAAAAGCACAAAAGGTGTCCAGAGCTTATGCAGATCTATGCTTAGAAATAGGAAAAATACCAATAAAGTGAAAGATAGCACAAGTATATTCAATATCAAAAAATATAGAATAGAAATATAGTTTAAATAACATTTATCCAATAGGCTTAATTGAGATATCAGAAAAATTATAATAAAAGTGCTAACAAAAAGACTTAGTAAAATTTTGTTGAAAAAGAAATACTTAAAAGACCAAACTATGCAGGTCTTTTAAAAAACTTAACAAAACAATCAGTATATGTTCTAAATATGCTAATAGAAGAGGCAAAGAAAAAAACAGAATTATAAATACTTTTACAAAATATAAAATAGGCTTTTAACTCTGTCTTACTTAAAAGTCTTAAATAAGCTTTGAAAAAAGTCAAAATATCTGAGAAGACAATTAAGTATATTTTGAATTTGTTTTATAAGAGACAGCCTATAGTCTAACAGAAAAAATAACAGTAATAGATAAAATAAATTATAATAAGTGATATTATTACTAATATAGCATCTCTTTTATATCCTATTACTAGAAAGAATATAGAAGGATAAAAGATTAGGCTATATAGTAGAACAAGAGATTAAAGAAAGAATATATTGCAATAATATCACAAGCTACTGTCAAGTGGCAATTGCATATACAAATAATATAATATGAATTGCAAACAGCAAAGAACAGCTATTAAAAATATTAAAAATAGCAGAAGAGTTTTTTAAAATAAATTATATAGAGATAAATAAAACTAAATTAAAACTAATAATAATAAAGAAAAAGTCAAAAAAGAGAAAAGAGAGATAACATTTAGAAAGAATAAAATAATAAAGAAACTAAGAAACAAAATAGTTCACTTCTTGGAAATCTGGCTAAACAACAGAATACATAAAGTTCTAGTTAAGAAAAAAGCAAAAAGAATAATAAGTTAAACAATAAAAGACCTTAAGTACAAGAAGATGATAATGAGCCAGATAGCATATATAAACAATATGATGATAATATTAAAGTTAAGCTATATGCTGCAGTTAATAAAAATATTAGAGAAAGAGATAAATAAAGTATACCAGCCAATGATATGTTTGGCAAAACAAAAAAGTAGCTTATTAAAAACATTAGAAAATTGTATAATAGAACACAAAGATTTAGACAGTTGCAAAACATTGTAATAGAAATTAATTATAAAACAAGTTGGAAAGCTGTTAGCAAAACTTAACAAAAAAAATGAATTAGGATAGCTAACAAAATTAAGAATAACACAAAGTTACCAAAAAGTGGGATTAACAAAAAATATATAGAAATTAATAAAGCTGCCAGAAGATAGAACATATTAAAAGAACAATTTAGTCTGTTTGACAATAGTTAAAACAAAAGAACTAAGAACAAATATAAGTTCAAAAAGTGAGCTATAGACAAAAATAGCTATAATCACAAAATAGATAAACTACTAAAAACATAATTGTGAAAAATAAGTAAAGCCAAAATAAGTAAAACAGGTCTAATATATCTAAACCAACTACTTGATACAAAGGTTAAAAGACTAATTACATAGCAACAATTTAAAAGTTACTAATAACAATTAAGCAAAGATAAAAAAGCAAAATGGTTTAAAAAAATAAAAAAAAATACTTAATAAACAGAGAACAAAGAGGTTAAAGAACAATTTAGAACAGATGAATATAATATACAAGTAATAAAAATTAAGTAAAAAAGTTTTTTAAAGAATAAAAAAAGAAAAAATAAATTTTATATAGCACAAAAGATGACAAACAACTAGGAAAAGTAATTAAGAAAAAAAAAGTACTAATAGAACATTGGCAGATGCAAAGTATAAAAAGTAATTTAGCAACTAAAATTATCAAATACAATAGATGTATAAATAAAGGAAAAATAGTAAAAAACAGCTGTTAACAGTAGATAAAAATCAATAACAAGATAAGAGTGGTTTCAGATTTACTAATAGTTAAAAGTAACAATATAATTAAAACAGCAACAGACTAACTAACAGAGTATACAAAAACAGAAGAGTTAAAGAAAAGTGAATGAAAGGTAACAAGACTAAGAATGATAAAGAAATTATTATTAAGAAATAATAAAAATCTTGAAAAGAAACATATTAAAAAACAAAAACAAATATATTATTATAGAATAAATTATTATTATTTTATTATTATTTTATTTTAATTATTCTTTAGTATTAGTTATTTTATTATCAAAAAAATTAAATAATAACTTTCTTCAGCAGATCCTTCAACCAAAAATTAGTAAGAAGCAAAATGTAGAAAAAATTACAAAACTTACTAGAAAGCAACACTAAGACCCTTAGTAAAAAAGAAAAAGCTGCAAAAGTTATATTTAGCTAAAGAACAAAAGACAAATAAGAAAAGCTTAGAGGTAGCAGAACTTAGAAGAATAAAATTTTTTTTAACAAAAACAAAATTTTTGTAAAAATTTGGAGAATCCCTGTGACTCTGTTGTGCAGATCAATTAGGTTACATGGAAAGTACAACAAAATAAAGTAAACAAACAAGCATATGTATAGAAATAGTCTATCAGAGCAAACATGTAACATATAAACAACTTCACTAAACCAACTGATGAATAAAATAACAGCAATCAGTATGAAAAAAATATATATGAAGTAAAACCTATGAGCTTATTAAAAAAGGTATTAGAAAGATCAACAGCACAAAGCTTGCAAAGAGTTAACAATGCAGAGCTAGTTAAAACACTAGAAACAACAGATGTTATAGAAACAAGAATAAACAGATATATAGCATTACTGTTTGTAGCTGATGTAGCAGATATAGCAGCAATAAGAACATTAAGTAAAGTTATCATATGGGTAAACAAAAAAAGTAGATTGATAGATTTTAGCTTTAAAATAAAGGATAGCTCACAACAGCAAAAAGAAAGAGAAGCAAAAAACACAGGCCAGCCAAAAGAAATAGTTGAGACAAAAGACAATAAAGAAAGAGAAGAATCTGAAGCAGAATTCAAAGTAGATAAAGCAGGTAAGGAACAGATAATAATAAATAGAAAACACAGATATATAGCACAAAAACAAGATATAAAAGAAGCAAAAGGAAATATAAAGGCTCTATAACAAAACTCAAATCTAGAAAAAACAGAAGAAAACAAAGAAAACAAAGAAAAAGATTTAACAATATTGCAAGAAGATGTAACAGAAGTACCATTAGAGCAAAGCATCTAGGTACCAGATAACAAATCATGCAACAATGAAATATTAGTAATAGTAAAAATTCCTGTCTATAATGTTTCAGGCAGAACAAAATAAAAAAAAACAGGCATAGTAAAATAAATGCTTAACACAAATAGACATATTACAAAAATTAAAAAAGTTTTTGTAAAAGGCAATAGTTGGGTCAAAGTATTATTTGATTGTAAAAAAGAAAGAGAAAAAGCAATCAACTAGATAAATTGAGAAGGTAAGAGCTGGTTCAATTTAATTTCAGATAAAACTAAAACCAAATAGAGAGTAAAAAAGAACAAAATGAAGCAACAAACAAGCACAGAATAAAAGATAAACAACAAAAAGAAATTAAAAGATCTGGAGATGCAAGATGAAAAAAGCCCAAACAAAGAGAAACACACTAAAGCAAAATAAAAAAGCAAGATGAGACTAAAACAGAAGCTGAAAGATGCAAATAAGAAAACTAGAAAAACAGAAACAACAAGATATCTGATAATTTGGGAATTACCATTAGATATTAATAAAAAGAAACTAAAATATATATGCAAAAGTATGAGAAATATTTATATAATACAAATTAAAAGATTACAATATAAAGCACTAGCAGTTATAGCAGCAGATTATGAAAAAGAAAGAGACAACATATAGGCATTACCTTTTGGCAACAATAAATTAGTAAGAGTAACAGAAAGAAATGAAGACTACATGCAAAGAGAAAAACAAAGGTGGTTTACAGCAAAATTATTAGACATCTCTAAAGAAGCATCAGAAGTGCTTTTATTAAGATACCTAAGAAATAAGAAAGCAAAGGTAGTATATATATTATTTAATAGAAATAAAAACAAAAAAAAGTTTGCAATAATTACTTTTGCAAATGCTCAAGAAGCAGAAACAGCTCAAATAACACCAATATAGTATAACAACCATCAAGTAAGTTGGGAAAATCCTAGAAGAAGAAAAACCTATAAAAGAGAAGAGTCAAGAGGCAGAAGACAAGAAAGATCAAAGTTAAGCAATAAGAGGCAGTCAAACTACAGAAGACAAGAAGCATCAAAAGTTAAAGACACAAAGCATGAAACACTAATTAAAAAATATAAAAAAATAGAAAGTAACTCTCAGTTACAAAATATAGAAGAATGTTTAAGAAATAAAAACATTAATATAAAAAAAAAAGTAGCAATAGCAAAAAAAAAGAAAACTAAAACAAATATACCAAATTAAGAAAGAATACTATCAGTAGAAGATGTTTTGTGTCAAATTTTAGAGAGACTAGATAGAATAGAAGGAATGCAGCTAGAAGTAAAAGAAGATTTAGCTAATCATTCCTAAGGGCATCTTAGTTAAGTTTAGAAATACATATGAGAAGATTGAAGCTTTTCTACAAAATAAAAGAAAACTGTTTGAAAAAAAAGAAAGAGAAGCATCTTCTTGTCTAAAGGAAGAGAAAAGGAAAATGATTAAAAAAACTAAAAACACAGAAGCAAAACAAGAACAATTAAAAGAAAAATAAAAAGAAGAAAGAAAAGAAATTAAAATAGCATGTTATAATGTCAATGACTTAAAGACCAAAGATTGGAAACTTGAAAACCTGTTGGATTGGACAGAAGAAAAAGAAATTGCAATATTGGGAATTATAGAAACAAAGATTACTAAAAGAGAAGAAAAGTTCTTAATGCATGTGGCAAACAAAAATTATATAGAAAATTGGACAAATGCAGAAGAAGATAAGAAAAAAGGATCAGGTGTAGGAATTTTAATAAAAAAACAATAGAAAAAACATGTAGGTGCTATCAAAAAAATAAGTGAATACATAATAGAGATCACACTATACTTCAAGCAATTGAAGTTAGTAGTGATAGAAGTTTATATACCACCAAATAACAAGATGATAGGAAAAAACATTTAGCAAAAAATTGTAGAAATGGTTATTAAACAAAGAAGACAAACACAATTTATGATTATGGGTAACTTTAATTATACAGTGAACAATATATTAGATAGACAATATTTACAATCAGAAAATTTTAAAAAACTACCAATCTTTAATTAGATAAAAAAGCAAAATTTCATAGACATATATAGGAATATGCATCCAACAAGTCAAAATTACATATGATCAAACAAGGAAGCTGTAACAAAAATTAACTATATTTGGATATCAAAAGAACTGGCCTTGGGTTTGCAAAGGACAAACATTGAAGAAACAGAAGAAATTACAGAAAGTAATTATAAAATAATAACTGCAAAAATATGAATCAAATATATAATAAAGAAAAACAGTAAAGCAGAAATTAAAGAGAAAGGTTAATCAAGAACATTATATTTATATGATTAGGCAAAATCAAAGGATTGAAAAAATTATGCATAAGAGCTACAAAGGTAATTAGCAATAAAAGAAAGCTTAAAAGATATTCAAACAGAAGTGCAAAATAAAGAGAAACATTTAAACAAGATAAACAGTATATAGGATACAATAGAAGAAGCAATTATCACTGCAACAAATAAGCATATACCTCAAAAAAGAATATACAATACAATGACAAATAGAAGACCTAGTCAGAAAGTATAATAACAAGAAAAAGATATTGTAAAGCTGCAAAGATTAATTAAATATACAAAGACGAGAAAGAACCAAAAAGTAACAAAAGAAGAAAGAATTGAGACAAATAAACAATTAAAAGCACTAGACAACAAAATAGAAGCAAAACTGCCAAAACTACAAAGGCATTAGTCATATGCCTAAATAGAAAACATGAAAGATTGGCAGAAGATCTTATAAAAAAGGAAGAAAAAAAACTGAAAACAAATACAAAGAAGACAAATAGAAGAAAATATAAATAAGAGATGTGAAATGATCAAAACAGACTAAAAAAAAATGCTTGCTAGTTTTTGAAATAAGCTGTACAAAAAGATAATGCTTAATAAGCTTATTAAGCAAGTAGAAGAGAAGACATATCTAATAACAAAGCCAAAAGAGGTTAAGACAAATATAGCAGAACATTATAAGTTGCAGTTTAAAAAAAAAAATACCAAACTAGAAACAATAACAGAGAAGTAGAAAGAAATATACAAACTAGAAAAAGCATTAAAGAAGAATAATATACAGAAATTAAAGAAAAAATTAAAAAAAAAGAATAGAAAGAGACACTAAAAGAGTTAAAGACAGAAACAGTTCTAGGTATCTTAAGTATAAGCTATATACTGATTAAAAGAGCAGAAATGAAAACACAAGAAATTTTCAGAAGCTTTGCAGACTTATGCTTAGAAATAGAAGAAATTTCAATAAAGTAAAAAATAGCACAAGTTTATTTAATACCAAAAGATATAGAATAAAAATATAGTTTAAACAACATCTGCCCAATAGCACTAATTGAAATATTTAGAAAAGTTGTAACAAAGGTGGTAACAAAAAGGCTTGCCAAAATATTTATAAAAAGAGAAATACTTAAAGGTTCAAATTTTGCAGACCTTTTAGGAAGCTCAACAGAGCAGCCAATACAGATTTTAAATATAATAATAGAGGAAGCAAAAAAAAAAGATAAGAAATATGAATACTGCTGCAGAATATGAAAAAGGCATTCAACTTAGTTCGTTTTGAAAGTCTTGAACTAGTATTATGAAGAATTAAAATATTCAAAAGACCAATTAAATATATATTGAGGCTTTTTCACTAAAAACAATTAAGAATAATTACAGGCTATAGCCTAACAGAAGAACTAACAATAGAAAATAGAATAGATCAAGGTAAGGTAATCTTATCATTAATATGATACCTCTTTTATGACCCATTACTAGAAAGAATCTAAGAAGACAAATGTCTAGAGTATACAGTTGAGCAACAAATACAAAGAGATATGCAATGCAACAATATTACAAGATATCATTAAGCAGCAATTGCATATGCAGATGATACAATATAGATTGCAAACAGTAAAGAGCAACTATTAGAGATTCTAGAAATAGCTAAAGAGTTTTTTGAAATGAATAATATAAAGATAAATGAATCAAAATCAAAACTAATAATAATGAACACAAAAATTAAAAAGAAAAAAAGACAGTAATATATAGAAAAAGCAAGATAATAGAAAAGCCAAGATATAAAATAGTTTGCTTATTGAAAATATGATTAAACAGCAGAATGTGAGAAATACAAATAAAAAAAAAGGCAAAAGAAATAGTAAGTCAGACTATAAGAAATCTAAAGTACAAAAAAATAATGATGAGCCAGATTGCATATATAAACAATATGGTAATAATATCCAAACTAAGCTATATGTTACAGCTAATAAAGATGTCAGACAGAAGCCTAAATGAAATATATCAACCAATAATAAGTCTGGCAAAGCAAAAGAGCAACTTGCAAAGAACAGTAGAAAATTGTATAATAGAGCACAAAAATCTTGGCAGCTGTAAAACATTGTGACAAGAATTAACTATGAAGCAAGTAAGAAGCCTCCTATCAAGACTGAACAGACAAGACAGTCTTGAACAGCTAACAAGACTAAGAATAACATAAGGCTGTTAAAGAGCAAGCCTAGCAGAAGATATATAAAAAACAAAAGAGTGACCAGAAACTGAAACATATTTAAAGAATAACCTAGCATGTCTTACAATACTCAAAGCAAGAAAACTAAAAATAAATATTAAAACAGAAAGTAAACTATGAATAATGTTTGGGTATGATACTAAAATACAAGAACTGATAGATGTATAATTGTAAAAAAAAGAAGCAGTTAAAGTAAATAAAGCTGGTCTAATATATCTGAACTAATTACTTAATACAAAAAGAGAAAAACTAATCACATGATAGCAACTAAAAAGCTATCAAGACCAATTAAGTAAAGAAAAAAAAGCAGAATAGTTCAAAGCATTTGAATCAAAAGTGCTCAGTAGCCTAGAGAATAGAGTAGTACAAAGACACCTTAAAACAGGTAGACAAAATATTCAGGCAATACAAATCAAATAGGAGCATATATCAGAAGATAAAAGAAGAAGAGAATAGATAATATATAGTGCACAAGATCACTGACAGCTTGGAAAGATGGTCAAAAAGAAAAAAGTATTAATTGAACACTAGTAAATAAAGTGCAAAGAGAACAAAGTAGCAACTGAGATTAAAAGATATGAAGAATGTATAAGAAAAGAAGAACAAATAGAAAACAGTTGCCAGCAATAAACAAGATTAAATAAAAATATTTATGTAATTTCAGATAAATTAATAAGTAAGGGCAGTAATCAAATTAAGATAATAAATCAAATAATAAACAAAACAGAAATAGACAGATCAAAAACAAGTAAATGCAAACTAAAAGGTCTTATAATGATAGAGAAATTAGAGATAGAAATTATTAAATAACAAAAATTAAAAGAAAGCATTAGTTAAGAAATAATAGAAGTCTTAAAAAGAAATATTATAAGAAACAAGAGCAAATATATAATATATACTAATAATGTAACTAATGGAAAAGATAGTAAAGAGCCAACATCTAAGAACAATATGAGTATAGGATGGGTTCAAACAAATGAAACACAAGAATGGCCAGAAGAAAAGATAACTCTTGAACTTGAAGGATGGCAAACATCGATGGTAGCAGAGTTGGTAGCAATTTGGGCAGCAATCTTAATAATACCAAAAAAGAAACAAATCAAGATATATACAGATAGTAATGATGCAATAAGAAACATTAGTAAAAGTCTAAACAAGCAGACAAAAGCAAATTATTAAAAAGAAGAATGCAATATGGATAATGAAAATTAAAGATCTTGTCAAAACAAAAAACATTTAGATAGATTTAGGTAAAGTTAAAAGTTATAGTAAAGATAAATAGAATAATAAAGCTGATAGTTTAGCAAAAAAAGAAACAATGAGTAGAAAAATAGTACAGACCAAAAAAATTAGTTGTAAAGAGATAAAGTACTACCTAAAATAGAAAAACAGATGAACTAACATACTAGCAAGACTGCTTTGCAAGTTAGTAACAAATGCAAGAATAGAAGCGGAGTGGAAAGAAATTAGAGCAGTTAAGAGTTTAGAGCCAGAAGCAGAAATCACAATTTATAATTAAACTTATTTTTGAAAAAGGCTAAAGATGACCAAGGGAATATACTGCATAACAAGAAGAAGCAACTTCAGAAAAAGTGCATTTATTAAGTACATAATAGATAAGCCTTCAACTTTGAAAGAACTTAACAGAAAAAAGCTAAATATATATACAACAGTAGAATACTAAATATGCCAAGATAAAGTAAAAGAGATGCAAGCATACTTGGCAGCATGTAAGGAGCAAAGAAATCACTGAAAGAGAATCCAAAAAGTGACTATTACAACAGCATAGAAGAAATTAAAAGAAGAAGAAAAGATTCAAATTCTCTTATATATATTATATATGGCACTTTTTGGAAAAACAGAGATAAAGCAAGTTAAAATAAGAGAAGCACTAATAAAAGGCCTAATTTTAAAAAAAATACAAGACAAATTAGCACAACTTTTAAATACAAAATTATGACAACATTTTGCAAACACAATAGCAATAACAGCCTGAAACATATTTTATGAACAAGTATAGAGAATACATTGTGAAAAAATTATTGAATGAGAAAGGAAAATTGGAATAACAGATAAAAGTAAAAGGAAAACTAAAGAAATCAAAAAAATGAAAAAGGCAAATTAAGGAAAAATAAAAAAAAAAAAAAAAGAAATAAGAGAAAAAGGAAAGAAAGTTGAAAAGAAAGTAATGAAAACAATGTTGGGACTTGTTATAGAAGAGAGAAAACCTTTTCATTATGAACTTTAAGTAGTTAGACAAGCAGCTTACTTCTGTTTGAAATAATGTGACAGGTTGTACTTAGGTACTAGTAAGGTGGCCAGATGATGCTAGACTTAGATATTAGAGATATTTATATATTAGTTGTTTCATTAAGCATGATATAC
Source organism: Cetraspora pellucida (assembly GCA_910591915.1). Taxonomy (NCBI): domain Eukaryota; kingdom Fungi; phylum Glomeromycota; class Glomeromycetes; order Diversisporales; family Gigasporaceae; genus Cetraspora; species Cetraspora pellucida. Next base: position 67 of record CAJVQA010000854.1, on the reverse strand, counting down.
CAACTTGATACATTTGAATTAAAATATAATTACACAAAATTTTACATATTAATTTGCAATTAAATAA
>CAJVQA010000853.1:0-29436 GCA_910591915.1 Cetraspora pellucida | reverse complement strand
TGGTGGTTGTTTCATCCAAATTGGTTTGGTACATCAAAAGTTATGGTCAAAAATGTGTAAAACTCTTAATGTTAACACTATATAATTATTTTATTTATTTAAGTTTTTGTTGTTTTTATTTTTTACTTATATTTTTTAAGATTTTCAAAAAAGAGTTGACAAAAAGTATATTGAATAACTATTGTTTTTTCACAAATCTTTACAATCTTAAGTATTAATGAACTTACAAAAACTTCTTTAGTATCATTTACTTCTAATTTATTAATTATTTGAGAAATATTAACAACTATCTCAAGATTTATATATGTATTGTTTTCTTTTTCAATATTTATAAACTTTTTATAAATTATATATTTAAGCTCTTCAGATTTTGCAGTATTTTTTTTGCTTACAAATATCACTTAAAATTTGATCTTTATGTTTTCTTTTATAGCTTTTATTTATACAAATTGAATACTCAAAATATGTTATTTAATTATTTTGAAATATAATAATGGGTTTTATAATTCAACAAGATGAACAAAGATTTGAATTTTCTATTTTATAATATTCAAAGAAAAAAAAATTTCAATGAAAAAAAATTTTAACAAAAAAAAATTTTTAATATAAATAATAATTTTTATTATTATATATATTATTATTATATATATTATTATTATTAATCAATGTTATTATTATTATATTAATTATTAATTTTAATGTTGACAAATAAATTTAAAATCTAATTATATACATGATACTAGATAGGTCTGATAAATACATTAGTAATAAAAAATATAGTATGCATGTTTTATATTAAATTATCCAGTTTAAGTATATCAGCGTTAAGTTTTATTTAGTAATTGTAGTTTATATTAGTTGTGATTTATGTATTATTAAAACTGAAACAAAGATATGCTTTTAGAAATAACAATTAATATTGTGTCAGAGATTATTGTAAGCAGTTGAGTTTGTGTTTGTGTAGCTTAGCACTAGTTGGTAGTTTTTTATCTACATAATACAAACTGACAAATAATAAAATATGTAATATTGCTATTCAGCAGTTTTAATATGAAAATGGCAGATTACAAAGATTATAAATCTGTTATTTTTATGTATTTGTCTATAAGTCTGTTTATTTTGGAAGTTTTTTTATTTACTTTTACCTTTTATTATTATTATTATTATTTATCATTTGCTTATATCTATATATTAGTATATCTAATTATTATCCTATTACAGTGATTTTATATATATAAGAATAGTTTTATATTTTTTTTTTTAGAAGTTTATCATTATAGATTTTGACTAATGATCGATTTTAAGATTTTATAGATAATTGTTTAGTCAAAATATGCTTTTGACAGCATAGTTGTTATTGTTATTAAAAGGGTTCATATATATCTATAAAATGCATCTGATGACTATTTACTAATTTTTTAAATGAGTAATAAATATACACTTTACATTATTATTTCTGTTATGTCTTTTGTCTAAAAGTTATTCCTTGTAATGTTTGTTTCTGGCAATAATGATTTTAGAATCTCAATAAACTAGTATTTTATTGCTATATTACTATTAGCCTTATAAACAATATGTTGTATCAAAAAGTATAAGTAAGATTAGTTCTTTAGATTGCATATGTTTTTAATACTGAGATTGGGTATAAATCATTATTTGTTAGATTGATTACTAAAATTAGTTACTCTTTGTTTTATGAAATTTTGTTCTAGATAATTGTATTGTTGTTATTTATTTTATCAAATTTTAAAACTTATATTATCAAAATTTTACTTAAATCTTGCTATAAACTAGGTAAAAATTCTTCTAAATAGGCTAAACCATAGAACACTACTAATATAACTGTCCAAAATAGTAGACTGTTAGAGTTTATTATATTTATGCTTTCTTGTATTATATATAGTTATTTTTTAATTATGTGTTCTTTTTTGTTTATTAATATGAAAATGTGATTTTCTTCTATATGATTTAGTATTTATTTTATTATTGAATTATATCTGTCTCATTTTATTCTATGTAGTTTATCATATGATGATGTTTTAGAGCAGATAAATATAATTTTATTGTTTGTAATAACACTTTTATATAAAAATGTTTGATGAATTTCACTAGATTTTCTTTTGATATTGGCTAATATAACTATTTATATTTAGCAATTCATAGGTTCTTACTAAATTTTGGTATCATTTTATAATTGCATTATATGTTTTATGTATTAAAGAGTTTATTTTTAAATTCTAGATGTCTATTTATTTAATGATATATTGTTAGTTGTAGTTTTTTCTAATTGTTTCATAACTAGTTACTGTTTTGTGTCTTTATATATTTTATTAGAATTGTGTTCTCTTTTTATTGTCTTAATAATAGTATTATTAATCTATAGTTTTTTCTTTTATTATAGAAATAATAGAAGTTGTTTAACTATAGTATAATAATTATAATTTAACAGATTCTACACAAAGTCTACAATAAGACTTAACAATATACAAAATAATTTGGAATTTTAAGTCAAAGACAACAATAGATAATATATGAAGATACTAAATATTATATTTAGTTTATTAATTATAAATATATAAAGATACTTAACTTTCTTAAAAGATTAAAAATAATATTTTATAGATATTTTTTATATATAAATTATTACAATAAAAACTGCTCTATTGTTAATAAATGTTATATATAATAATGTTAAGATATATAAGAACTAATAGATATAATAGGAGTATAATAACCTAGTAAAATAAATCAGTTATCTACCCTCAAATAACAGGTCTAAGGTTCAAATTCCAATGACAGTGAAAATTTACAATTCTTTTTATATTATAATTAACTATCTTTAATAATTGATTGAGATTAGATACTTGTAACCTATATTTTACTAATATAATAAAAAGGTTTAAGTATTCATACAATATTAAATAAAAAACACAAACTGGTATTGGATAGATGAATTCATAATAAATCTTTAAGCCATATAAATCACAGAAACTAGATAAAAATATAAAAACCCACTTGAAAGACCTAAATAGAGAGATAATCTAAATTTTTAACAGTATTATTATAAAGACTAAATCTATGAAACAAAACTAGAACTCATAAAGTCAGACAAAGAACTGATCTTTGAAAAAAAGTTGAATAGAACCAATCAGAATTCATTTCAGAAGAAAAGACTATATGTCAAAGAATATGTAAATCAAAGATATATGATAATAACTTAATTTTTTAAACTATCTAGTTTGGAAACTTAATAAAACTTAAATTGAATACCAAAATAGTAAGATTATGTTGTGATGTCAGTGCCAAGATTAAGGTAAACTTTACAAAGACATAATAATTTAATGGTATGTCCTAACTACAAATATTGATCTCAAACATAATAATATCAAGTCAACTGTAAGAATAGGATACAGAAGATTATGAAAGGTTTAATATAAGATCAAAAGTTTCTTATAAATAAACTGCTTTAAAGACTTAGTGATAATAATATATTTTCACTATCATCAACTAGGGTTGTTAGTAGACAGGATAAGTAAGTAGATACAAGAACTAGAGTATTTAAATAGGGAACCTACAAACAGGTTTCAGGTATGACAGCTAATGTAGAACCTTTGAGGAGACTACTTAAATTAGATAATAACTAAAGTTGTATGAGTGACTAGTTGTACACTCTTTTCATGATTGCCTCCTGTGATTATAATGCAACCATTAGCCAAATATACTATCAATAAAATCCTGGATCGCACATTCTGTTTCGTAGATCTCTGCAATAATGATAAGAGAAGTGAGAGGAATCCTAAGATGTCTAAGGACCTTCTGGATGCGGAGGAAGAAAAAAAACTATATATATATATATATTACAAATAATGCCCATTAGTATCATCTATACTCATGTCGATCATAAGACATCTCTAATACATTTTTAGAGCAACTGTTATTATTGCCTTTTTATCATTTTTAGAGTAACTGTTATTATTGTTCTTCTATCATATTTAAACTCCTTTAAAACCTTCGGAGCCAAACTCCGAGAAGTCATACGTGAATTTATCATGTTCAAAATAATTACTTAATATGTCAATCGAAAAAAATTTTCAAGCCATTCTACAAATGTTTGCATATCGTAAATATGTACGAGGCTGGCGGCGAAGACTAAATTCTTAAAAGTTGTTAAGGTTAGGGTTAGGGTCAAAGTTAGGATCTAGAGGGGGATAGCTCGTATAGTAAAATTATTCAATAAAAACGTTTCGTTAGAGCACAAAAGGTAGTTTCTTATGTTGATTTTTTTTGAGCTATGAGCAATTTTTGGCAAACGAACGTCTTCCTGATCGTGTTACGTTACACCTAATCTTGACATCTGATTCGTAGTTCAGGAGATCTGCGCCACCAACCTTGTACGTACACATTTACGATATGCCAAATGACATATGTATAGTACTGTGGCTTCAACTCCTGTTTTGGGAAAATTAAAAAAAAAACTATCGGAACATTTCTATAATAAAATTCCGAACGCAATAAAAAGTAATTCATACTTGCTGTAAGGATAAATTTACTTTGTAATTACGATGAAGTGTACAGAGTGTGGATTTGATAAACTTTCTAGAGAATTTCCTTTAGATATTATTTCAAATCAATGTAATCATATTCCGACTTGGTGCTTAAAGGTTATTTGTTGTCAACGTTTTAAAGACCAGTTTTTTTTTTTGAATATTTTTTAATAATAAATTTGTGTGAAATGCTTTTTTTTTGATCTTTTCTAAAATTAGTGTTTGATGAACCGTTTAATAAACAATGATACCAATAGGAAACGTGTAGCATCTTGTCCTCAATGTAATGCTACTCTCACACAAAATGAATTAGATTCTTTAAAATTTACATGGGACAAGGCTCAAATTTTGGTTAAAGTTCCGTATGCAAATGTACTTAAGAATGATAATGTGATTAATGAAGAAAAAGGAGAGTTTTATGTTGTACTATTGAATGGCCAAAAATATCCGATGAGACTTGAACATGTCAAAACTGTTAGAGGGTTGAAACAAGCATTAATGCAAAAGATTGAAATTGAAACTAGAAAACAAAAGTTGATATTCGAAGGCGTTGAATTAAAAGTTAATATTTTAAATGTTATTCACATTAAACAATTCTATCTTGTTGTCCTAATGAATACCAACTATTTTAAACAATAGGAATACGAAAAGAGACTTATTAAGTACGGAGTCCGAGAGGGTAGTCATGTTCAACTTATTGTTGTTCTCTACTCTATCACAAAAGAAGTGTCAATCTCCAATCTATCATTTGATTTACATTGGGGATTCCCGAGAACAGGACTGGATTATCTCGATGGAACTTGCTTAATTTATACTGGTAATGAGCTTTGGAAGAAGTATGATTATGCGTCTCCATTTGATTCTTGTATACCTTATATTAGACATTCAGGCGATATAATTGATGTAATGGGCCAGCGAGGTTAGTGTTTAGAAATATGTGATTACAACTATGTTCTGTACTTTGATCGTAAATATCTGATCCATAAGTTAGTACTTTTAAAATAAAGCATGCTTGTTGATGGTTTTTGATCAATGCAAACACTATACGAACGCATATTCCTTAGATAAAGTTTATTATTGTACTTTAATAAACAACAATAAGCAATAATCAAAGAATGCGTCACAGTTCATGTACAAAAATTTTAGCAGAAATAGAGATGCTATCTTGATCAATGTTCACTACGAATATTTATGATCAAAAAATTATGATTTTTTTTTTAAAAAAAGGCACTATATCAATGCATATATTGTTAACATTGTTTGATACTTTCAATAAATAAACAGGTCGCCATATAATCACAATCAGATTAGACCGGCTGCCTATGGAGGTTACCAAGCTTTATTTTATCCTTAGCGCATGGCAATGCCCAAATATTGGCCATTTTTTGAATCCAAGTTTTCTGTTATTTGATGCGGATTCACCAAAAAAAGTTCAATTATGTGATTATTCAATCCGAAGTGCCGCAACTTCGCAAGCTGTGATAATGTGCTATGTTGAAAGATCAATGGAAGATTGTTGGGAAGTTATCCCTGTTGGTCTATTATCCAATGGGAATGCTATGAATTATGCACCTATTAAAAAATCTATTCGTGAATTAGAAAGGAATATTAGGCTTCAGAAGAATTTGTAGTTGTATGAATTATGATATTTAAGAGTTATAACAAAGTATTTGATTATTTTTTCAATAGGTTTGAAAGGTCTGATGCTGATTTTATTTTAAATTTCTATTTAGTCTAAATTCTTCAGTCCATTTCTTGCTAATAAATAATGAAAAATTTTTGGTATTCTAGTAAAATGTACTATGAAACTTAAAAATTTGATGTTGATTAAAATTTTTTATTTTTTTTTGAGTATTACTGTAATCGTTAGAAAATTTCCATTTGTTACACTGACAATATAGAAACCAACCAACTAATATCGATTATGAAATCACCTTTTGGCTTTTAACAAAAACGCTTTGCTCAATTTTGGTATAAACTAAGCAAGGATTTAATTTTAGTTTATAAATTGTCAAATTATACAAATTTGTAATTTAATAAATTATACCCATGTATAAACACTATATGCAAACTAATAAATTTTTAATCGTTATTGGTTTAAATAAATAAATAAAGGAAAAAAAATTTCGGATGCAATTTCATTTACATCTAATTATTTGTTGGTGCGAGACACCATTTACAGTAAAAGCATCTAACCGATTTTTATCATTATAAGATGAAGAACAAAACTGAAAAAAACAAAATATTTGTTTAAATCTAATGCTAATTGTTTGAGATGTCATTTTTGATCAATCAAAAAATTAAAACTGGCACAATAAGCAGGTACTAATAGAATTTTCTGATTTATTATTGTTATTTTATCGTTGAAATTCAATTTCAATAATCATGACCCTCTTTGAATGGCTGGTAAAAAATTGTCTCAAGTCTCGCTTAGTAGACGAAACCGATGTTGGATATTGTCATCGAAATATAATTAGAGTAACAAGGGACTTACAAACGGCTAGAAATAGTGCCAAATCTAAATTATTCTGTATAATTATATAATTCTTGTATTATTATACTTTAATAGATGTAATTAAAAATTACTGTTAGAGAACAGGAATAAACATCAAGATATTGATGATATTTATTTAGCAAATTATTTAAATACAGTATAATCATAATCAATCAAATTTAATTCCCTTAGTAAAAAAAAGAGAATGGACAATAATCTAGATATTGTTTATAGTTTAGAAAAGTATTGGCTGAAAGCAAATTTAATTTTTTGAAATTCTTTTAAAGAAATTGAAAATATTAAAATAATAAGTAAAGGTGAGTTTGAAACATTATATTATCTGGAAACCCCGATAGTTTATACAATCAGTTGCGTCTAAATTGCTTGTATTTCAACAATTTTCAGATGACTCTTGTAATTTGATCGTGTAATAATCTTCACTCTGTAGTGCAAATTAAAATTGAAAAATAACTTTATCGCTCATGATTTCAACTAATTTATTTTCAAAAATTATTACGCTTTGCATAGCGAAATATTATACATTGCTAGTTGGAGCTGAAGGAAGCAAAATGAAGTCTTTCAAACATTGCTCTAGAAATTTTCGAAATGTCCGGTTCCCAGTTCAACTGTTCCTGTTAAGATCAACATGCAAAATTGATCTAAATACAGTCGTTCACGCTGTTTGCTTTACATGAAAAAGATGTGATTATAAAATTCTAATAGTAATGTGATAATATAAATTATTCTCACTCAGATCTCTAATTCTATTTATTGTAATTAAAAAACACATATGGGAGTGTGCTCTGCCCTCCGTTTGTGCTGATTTTATTACATTTTGTTATACATTACCGGTGCTACCTGTATAACATCCTTATGTGTTGGCTTCAACTATCTAGTTGCATGAGACGAAGATCAGCCGAGAATCGAGGCTTGGGTACTACTCTAAGGTTAATAAAATATATTTCACTACTAGGCAATAAGAGAAAGATGAATACCGGGTACAAAGATATACCGCAGCTGTGTGTATAGTTATATGCAACTTTCTAAATCAATTAAATGTTAAAACGCTTAGTCAACTGTATACTAAGATATGGCGCCCTATAGTGTAGAGGTTAGGAGCAGGTCATCAAGCACCTTACTGAGTCAATGAGCAAGTCCTCACGCATTTGAATGCATGGCATATGCTAGCCACATCACAATAAAGTAGGGTTGTTAAAGCATACCTGACAACTTACTTTACACGTAAATTACACTGTAATTTACTGTAACTTACCCGGCCCGTTTGTAAGTTACAATATAGCTTTAAAGCTAGCCGAATCATTTGACAATTTTTACCAGCATTAACATTAACTTGATCGAAGTTTGAAAGAGTTTCATTGTTAATTTGATACAAATAATACTATGACATACAATATCGATATTTGTCGATCAACTCACATAACTTATACGTCAGTTACAGTAAACTTAAAATTGGTAAATTACGGTAAATTTACATGTAAGTTAACAACCCTACAATAAAGTGTCCACCTTTTTGGGGTGCGGAGTGGGCGGGAAGACAACTAAAAGCCAGATAGAAATCGGGCAACGAAGAAACAAAACACTAACCCTCTCAACAACCACTGGGTTACTTATCGTTATATACATAATTATATGAAAAGGGTCAGATGATCCTCGTGATAATTGCCTTAACGTGACTTTCATCACGTAAGGTCAGTTTTTTAATAAATATGTTGCCGATAATTTTTCGAAAAGTGGTGCTTATAAAAAGGTGTGATATATAGGTGACTGTAGAGGAGGACGATTGTATTAAGTTCAACACTTGAATATCAAATCGTGGTTTAAAACCCAATAGATGAATTTTAATAAATTAACTTTTAATAAAAGAACAGATTATCTGTTAGAAGTACGAATTTTCATGTATTATAAGCAAATATATTAAATAAATAAAAGATTGTTCTTTTTTTTCTTTGGCTAGAATGCAAACCGACAAAGAGCTTATACACGTGAACAAATTGCTATAAAGAATGAAGCTAGAAGAAAACTAAATAACTAAAGAATCGGGATTAATAATGGAATCTATATCAAACCATAATCAAGTAGTATCATTTCAATCTATTAACTATACTAGAGAAAAATCAAGAATTCTGAAATAAGGAATCTTAAATAAGGAATTTGCAACTAGTTTTACAATTATAGGTCTGTACATTTTCTGACCTTTCGATGGTGCTTTGTCTTTGACTGATTACAAGTATTTGGGGTAAAATACGCGTTTGTAACAATGAATAATAAAAAGAACATAAATTGCTTTTTGTATAAATTTGTTATAAATTGCTTTTTGTATAAATTTGTTATAAGTAACATAAGCAAGCAATTTATAAAATTTAAATACTATTAAAATTTAATTCGAAAGTGTAAAACCTAATAATTGGGTTCCGGCCCACAAAATGTCCCGTTTTTCTAGTTAAAATATTTACAGGTTTGGATATTAATATCAAAAATGGAATTACAATTAAAGTACATATACAGTATATTTAAACTAGGATGTTGGAATATAGAAAGGAAAGATAACTTTAAGTCACAGGTTTACTATTTACAAATTTGTTACATGTGATATTTTATTTATCAATATATGGGTGCATAATTAATAGTATGAGGACCTCCCGAGAGAAAGTGAAAAAGTTCCTTTTGTACATAATTTATCTTTAAAAATATTGTAAGCTTCTGTTATTAAAAATATATAACAGTAAATGGTATATTGCTAGCCCAAGGAGTATTATTTTGTTTCCTTCCTTGATCGCTTTGCCCTATATTATGGGAGATCTTCACTTCTGATCGTATTCACCGTAATGAATGAGAATACGCTCCTCAAAGTATCTTGAAAGAATTCCACCTTTAGTAATAATAACATGTAAGACTTCAACAGAGATAAATTTAGGACCGAATTTTATAGTGTAAAAAAGACAGTGCGCTTTCCCATATTGAAAAATAATCCATTCTGCTTTCGCTTGAGAATCTTTGCATATTAAAGACCATCGCTTGCAACCTAGTGCCAAATTGATGAAATGTTTAACATATTTAAATATATATATCATGATTTCATTAGGTATGCAATGTTGTAAATATCTCTGTCATCTATTATAGCAATAAACATATTTTGAATTAGACGTTTTGCAAGATATTACTCGGACAATGATTAAAGATCGTTGCCCAATGTTCTTTTCAATTTGTATCTTAGTCGTTATGATAATAAATTATTCATTGAGATGTGGTTAAATGACACCATAATGATGTAGCTACTCCAGTAGGGTGTGAAAGATTTTCGCTGTTCAAAATCGGTTTAAATATATAGTGTAAATTAAAATAGTAAATTCAAATATTGAGGATTCTTTGCTGGTCATTCTTCTTAATAATGAAATATAGAAAATTAAACAGTAATAACTTCAGCTTTGGTTGGTATTATTAAAAGAATCTTTGGAAAGTAGTTGTTATAGGTATAAAAACATCGCAAAAATAATACATATTTGATGTATTGTTTTTAAAATAATAGTAACACTTTCCAAATATTCTTTAAACAATGTTGACAATATTGAACAAAAACCTATAAAAGTTTTTTATTATAGAAAACTACAACCTATGTGCATAGAATTATATTTATTGAATTCCTCTTGTTAAAGAATAAGTAGAACCATCTGGTTTTTTTTTTTTGTTTTTCGTACAAGTTAAACCAATTAACTTTTAGAAATCAGAAAAATGACACCATTACTTTAAAGAGCGCGATGGAATTCAACAAATACAATTCTATCTTTATAGGGTTAATAGTTGAGAGTTATCATCGTTTATAGTTTTCATAAATTATGGGACATCAGAAAAAATGAATTAATTTCAGTAAATGTTAGTGACATATTTAATTCCTTCTCGGTGAATTATCGATTTGTCATCAGAAACTTTTCGGCTGTCCCAGAATTTATGAGAACAGTTGTAAATTTTCTATATTTATATTATAATATTGAGAAGAACGCAAGATCGAATGGAAAACTTCGTTATATCTACTAATGAAATTTTCACACCTACTGGAGCCTGAATAATCAACTACCACAATATCTCAACTATACTCTTCAAAAAAAATAAGTTGTTGCAAAGTAAAAACCTGTAACTATAAAACTAATTATAATTTTAATAGAACGATACAGTAAATTTAATCTCCGAGATATTTTTACTTAGAAAGTTATTATAGTAATAGTCCGTGGTTACTAGAACAACATTCTTAAATAGAGGTTAAACTTACTATTCTAATAAAATGTATTATGCGATCGATACTACGATATATAGTTAAGCAAACGATTCAGAATCTAATTCATGCTATAAAAAAACATACTTATTTATACCAAGTCAGGTTATTCTCTTGTAAGTTTGAATAGAAGATTCGCAATATATTCGGAATCTGGACGATTTGCAGGATCTTCGTTCCAACAGCGCTTGTATAGTTCGACATATTCAGATGGTGTATTTTCTATAGGTGTTTCTCTTTCTCCTTGAATTATACGAAAAATTATCTCGGCTTTTTGCACAGATTGAAAAGGTATTTTGCCGCTCGAAATTTCCCATAAGATTACTCCAAGACTATATATATCTGATTTCTTGTCAAGTTTATATGAACAGTCATTTAGAAGTTGAGGGTCAGTAAACGCTGGCATTCCATAAATATTATGATTCAAATTTGTTGATTCCTCCGAATCGGACGTTAATGAATGCCCAAAATCTGAAATTTTTGCTTCTATTTGTTTGTTGATTTCTTCTTCAGAAATTAGTATATTTTTCGTATGCTAAAAAATGGCATAAATGTCTGTTGATCAGAATATGCTATATATAAAAGAAATATTATTCATGGGTTAATATAAAAATAACATACTAAATCCCTATGAATAATTTTATGCTTGTATAGGAATTTGAGGCCACATGCTAAATTCTCGGCAATGTTCAACTTAGCTTCCCAGTTTAATTGATTACAATGTTTTTTAAATATTCTCGCAAATTTCCACCATTGGCATATTGCATTACTATACAATCATTCATATCTAAGTCTATTTTAGTATTTAAATTAATAATTTTAATTTTAAAAAGTGACTTCACGAAGGTGCTAAAGAAAAAACTCGCCTTTAGTTACGCCTAATAATTCAATTATATTTCTATGAAAGCTTATGTTATGTAAAATTTGAAGCTAAAATATATAAAATTTATTTTACATTATTTTTTTCTCTGCATCAATAAAGAGTTTTTACCTTTAAGCCCAGTTAAAAAGGCTATTACTCTACCGATTTTTTTTAAATTTGGATCTATATAAAACCTGTAGATTCAATTTTAATTCAAATAGAGAAGTAGCCTTTTGTGCTTAAAATTTATATTTAAAACCGACAGCACCATAGTATAAAATGATATAATTTTTTTGATTATTTTAGACTAAATAAGAAAATACCCTTCAGCCAAAATTAATAAAACATGTGAGTAATAATTTTATTCCCAACTGCAGAGAATAAATATCATTAATTTTTTTAAATTTTATCGTTTTGGTCGTATCAACAGAAAAACAAGGACAAGATCTTAATAATTATGACCTTGATTTAATAATTATAAAATTTTATACTTTTACGTTTCAATTTATATAACTTAAGTCATACCTCTGTAATTATCAAATTAAGAGATTTATTCTTTTTTAAACTTTTAAAACGACAAATTTATTTCCATCTTTCCACAATGCTTTATATATATTTCCTGTTCTTCCTTCGTCAATTTTCTTGAGGTCAGTAAAATCAGAATAACTGATATGGTTTAATATTTCATCACATATATTTGCATCTTTCCACGATGATGCTTTAAAATTGGTAATCGTAGAATATGCGATATCGTTTAATTTATCGTCTCTTATTATTGGCATCTCAAGTATATAATTGTTAGGTTGATATTGTATCGCAAAGAATCCTTTGAAATTACCGTATTTATATATATTGCAGAAAGATGCATTCACATGCGCAACAATTTTTAATATATTCTAGATCTACATTATGCGAATAAATAAATTCATGACTTATCATCGTACATACATTTTAATACCTTCTTCATTGTGATAAAATGGCTTCTAGTTCTGGAGGATGGATTGATAAATCTGTAGAATGGCTTATTTTTAATAATCATATTAAATGTTTTGATTACGATGACTTTACCGATTTCGAGAATATTGAAGATGGTGGACTTGGCAATATTCGAAAGGCAACATGGCAAGACTGTAAACTAACAATTGTTCTTAAAAGTTTGAAAGCTAAAACATTGAATGTTGAAAAATAATCAGAAGCGAATAATATTCAGGAGTTCATTAAAGAGGTATTGTTATTTAAAGTGTGGTAATAGCATTAAATTTTATTATACTAAGTAAATCTTAAGTAAACTTTTTAAGACATTTTACCAGTATAATGCCAGTTTTTAAAATTGGATATATTTCACTAATACGGTTTAAACTTCAGTGAAAGCGTCTTTTTTACACTTTTAAGATTTAAGAAAACTTTATAGTAAACCTCATTTGAGCCACTATGTTGTTCTTTATGTGCATATAGACGGGAATATTTGACGGGAATTTTTACATATTTTTCGACTTAGTATATTGAATAAAAAAAAACATTTTTGCTGATGTTTGAACCATAAAATGTATTAGTAAAACAATTCCAATTCTCTAACCTTTTTTTATAGTGTAAAATGTCTACAACCAATTTCAGTAATGAAAAAAAAGTTTATATGCAAGCTTATTTTTCGGTGTCTATTGATATCTTAGTAACATTCATTTTATATATTATATATGAGCAGCTTCGAATTTTACATAAAGTTCGCTTTCATCCAAATATTATTCGATTTTATGGAGTTATTAAAGGTGAGTAATTCGCGAAATTCTTTTATGAAATCTTGGGAAATTAATAACTCTAATATCTTATAAATTATTAAGATCCAACCAATGGATATAATTTGATTTTTAATTATGCAAACGATGGAAATTTAAGAGAATATTTAAAGAAAAATGTATCAAAATTACTGTGGAATGATAAATTACGCATTTCTGAGGAAATAACTCGTGGTCTTACGTTTTTGCATAAGAATGATTTTGCTCATCGTAACCTTGTAATTTAATTTATTTAACATTAACTTTCGCTAGCATAAAAAAAATGTCTGCTATTAATACATTTATAATATTCATTAGCATACTAAAAACATCCTAGTCTACAATGGGAGAATGCTGATTGCAAATTTTGGCTATTTTTTAAAGTCTGCTAATTTATGCATGAATTCATATGAAATGCCAGCATTTATTGAACCTCGATTTCTAAGTGATTGTTCATATAAACTTGACAAGAAATCAGATGTATATAGTCTTGGAGTAATCTTATGGGAAGTTTCAAGCGGAAAAATACCTTTTAAATCTGTGCAAAAGGCCGAAATAATTCTTCGTATACTTCGAGGAGAAAGAGAAACACCTATAAAAAATACACCACCAGAATATGTCGAACTATACAAGTGCTGTTGGAACGAAGATCCTGCAAATCGTCCAGATTCCGATTATATATTTAAAGTTATTGAAAAACTTGAACAAAACAAAGACAAAATCACACAATTTCAATTAACTCAAGATTATAATTCTATTGAACAAGTTCAAAACAATTCTCTCGGGTCAACTAATCCTGGAACTTGCTATAATTATGAAGTTAAAAAAGATGAACATAGCTATTATCAAAAACTCACTGAAATGAGATATTTAAAAGGGAAATTTAAGATTGAAATATGCCATTTGTTTGAAATTGAAGCAGCTAGAAGTTTAGAAAGCGCAAAGTGTTGCATTAATATTTTAGATTTCGATCTTTCCTCTTTACGTGATTTTGGTCATGCTTATTTCTATGAGTTTGGCGCACATTCACCTATTAATTATCTTAAAATTTCTACACATCATAAAAAATTATGGGAAGATAGATATAATAAAGTTCGTGAATACCTTTTTAAACAAATTAGAGATGTTGTTGCTGAAAAAGAATTATTGGATTGCATAGATAAATTTCTCGGTGATAACATTATTAGAAAGGTTAAAAAAGATCGTAAGAAATCTGCTACAATCCCCAATATTAGAAAAGTAATTGTATCTAAACAAAAAGATGATGATAGGATTGAACTTATTGATTCAGTAAGTAGGGGATTAGACGCTCCTAAAGAAGAAATTATTGCTACAAATAAAAAGAAAAAAATTAAGAAGGCTTACAATAACGAAAATCACCGTATAAGGTCGTACTTATGATTTTGTCAGTAAGTAACCCTTCATATTGATTTCAATAATCATTTATATAAATTATTTTAATTAAAATAATACATGGTTTATTTTAAGTTTAAGAATTTTATGAAATTTAATTCCAAGACAACGACTACTAGTTTTTTTAATTTTTCATCTTTTTTTACTTTTTTTTTTTACTTTATTTTTTCATTTTTATTTGGTATACTTTATTTATTTTTAGTTCGCTATTTTTTTTTACTTTATTTTTTTTTTTGCTTTTTTCAATTTTTATTTTTTATTTTATTTTATTTATTTTTATTTTATTTATTAGAATATTGGGGTTAACCAATTTTTTTAAGCTTTGTACTGCATAATGCAACAACATGTGAAACGATTAATTATGCATTCTATAAAAGATGCTGAGTCAGTTTTCAACTCAGTTAACTTAGATGCTTCGAAATTGACTTATGTCATCTGTAAATTTAAGAGAATGTGTGCCTGGTTTGTGACGCAATAAAAGTTTGGTTATATCAAGGTTAGGGTCAGGGTTGGGAGTCAAAGGGGTGTAGTTTATATAGTAGAATTACCCAAAGAAACAGTTTTATTAAAGCATTAAAGGTGGTTTCTTATGTTAATTTTGAGAAGTAAACGGTTTTTGACAAAACGGACGTTTGTTTTGAATTTACTTTGATCGTGTTACGTTGATTTTACAGGGCATAGAATTGATTTTGCTGTCACGTGGTACTCAGAAAACAAATATTGTTGTTAAAAATTTCGGTTATATTTGGTTAAAGTTTGGGTTAAGGTTAGAAAAAAATTGCACATGGAACTTTTTTTGTTAGAATTGCAAAGATGATTTATTAAACAAACTTGTGAAATAATGAGATTTTTACAAAGCGAAATTCATCACGCGTATAGGTCAACGGATATACACATGCATTCTGATTGTAATTACAGAGCATAATTTGAATACAAAAAAATGCAACCGTAAGCGATGTCGTAGTTGCGATAACTAACGATAGCAAAAGCGAGAATTTTAGACAAAAATTGGTAACCTGATGATCGACAATTTTTTTAAAGTCTTATAATTATAACGATACTTGTCTTATACTAAAATTTTGCAATGAATTTTTTTAACAGTACGATCACATGTAATGTGGAGGGATGGTTCCATTCAACTTTTTGGTACGCTATATCTTTTCCTATTTTAGAAGGTATTATAGTCATCGGTTTTTTTCTTATTTTAGTAGATACAGTATAAAAATATCATGTTATAATTATTTATGATATTCGTCCGTTTAAACGTTTTTGATTGATGAGTCTTGGAAATTCTTGATTGCTATTTAAAATATGTAATTATTGCATAATTCATAATTAGTTAGTTCTCGATAACTGATGACACCACACCATATGAGCTTATCATTTCATTCTCACTACGATAATTCGTTAATATCGTAATAAGCAATTTACGTAACATATATTATAATCGTTCAAGGTGAGTATGAAGTTTAATTATGCTCACTTTAATGATTTTTTTCAAGAGAATGTATGTATGATTAATCGTAATAATTTAATTGGAAAATATTGTTTGTGCTTATTCTCGAAAGGTTGTTTGATGCTCTTTACTATTAGAAGTATTTTACTATCAGTCGATTGTGATTATGGCGCAGTAAAAATACCTCTATTGTATTTGAGAGTGTCAAATGACCTTTTGAGAATAAGCATTAACAAATCATTAAAAATAATTGATTTGGGATTTAATTCTTAAAGGGTTTTTTGATGCAATAGAAGCGTATCCTCTTCATATCACAAAATAATGATCAACCCAAATGATCAATGGGTTCCAGAATTTTGCAAATTGCAATAAATTACCAACATGTGTACGAAGTTTTAATTCAGTTTACTATACCGATTTTTCAAGAGAATGTATGATTATCTGTAATTATTTAATTGTTCAATAAATTACCAACATGAGTATTAAGTTCTGTTCACTTAATCGATTATGTTTTAAGAAAATGTATGATTAACATAATTATTTAATTGTTCAATAAATCACTAGCATAAAGATAATATACTGCATGTTTAATCGTAATCATTTATCGTTCAATAAATTACCAATGCGAGTATGAGGCTTCTGTTCATTTAATGATTGTTTTATACAAGCATAAATATGAAGTTTAATTCTGTTCGCTTTAACATTTGTTTTTCAAGAGAATATATGTACGATTAATCATGATTATCTAATCATTCAGTAAATTATTAGGGTGAGTATGAAGTTTAATTCTTCATTTTATGTTTGTGTTTCAAGAGAAATACTGTATTTATGATCAACAGTAATCATTTAATCGTTCAATAAATCACCAGAGTGAGTTTACTTTAGCGATTGTGTTTCAAGAGTCTGTATGTATGATTAACCATAATCATTTAATCGTTCAATAAATTAACAGTATGAGTATGAAGGCTAATTCTATTCACTTTAATAATTGTGTTTCAAAAGAAAGTATTATTATCCGTAATCATTTAAATTACCAGTGTGAGTATGAAGTTAATTCTGTTCATTTTTAATTATTGTGTTTAAGAGAATGTATGATTAATTATAATAGTTTAATTGTTCGTTAAATTACCAGAGTGTATGAAGTTTAATTCTGTTCATTTTAAATATTGTGTTTCAAGAGAATGTATGTTTAATCCTGTTCACTTTAACATTTTTGTTTCAAGGGTATTGTATGTGTGATTAATCATAATCATTTAAATTATCGTTATGAGTATAAAGTTGAATTCTGTTCACTTGAAAGTAAAAATCACGTTAACTCCAATACTACCACAACCTTACCCACTGTATGTAATTCTATACAGTAAATCATAATAATTCCAATGCAACAAACTCAACCTTAACCGCGTATTGTGATAATTGAAATAGCAAGTTCTGTAACAGAAATTTTATTCAAAAATCACAATAATTATAATACCAACTCAACTTTAACAACTATACTGTATATACTGTACTATATTAACAAGTAAATTCCTACCACCCATCACACTAGTATTTGTAATATGACAGTTGAATTATGACATTTTTGGTCTATTAATAATGTAGCAATTGGATTCTAATAAAGATGATCTGTGATTTCTGAATAATGTACTTCCAGGAGAATCTTCGGACACTTACCACTCATATGAATTTGCACTTATCAAATTATTTAAGCATATGAACATACGTCTGAATAATTGATAAATACAAATTCATGTGAATGATGGTCTACATATCATACGATGTACAAAAATCTTAACTCCTAAAAACAAATAATGAAATTCATTACTTCTACTCAAAAAGAATATTTAAAAATCAGCATAGGCTATATAAAAAAAGTTAAACAGAATTATCATCTAAATCCTATTAACAAACTTATTGTAACAACTAATAGTATTCTCATATATTTGGTTGTATGCCTCTTTCGTAATTACAATTCAGCGATTAAATCTTACTTAAGTCTTTATCAGATTTTATTTAGTTACCATAATGTATATAGGCTCCATACTATAGATGATTAATTTTTTGAATTCTATTTTGAAGGTGAATTAATAATCGTTGCTACGATAATGATAAATGTTATAACTAGAGCTTGGATCCGGTTATCTGTTGGATACAAATTTAATAGCCAAATCCATCAGATATCCATTAAATTTAATATGAAACGAATGACCGGATTTAAGTCAATGTTTCCCAGGTCACGGTGCATTGTTATAGTAAATCTATACCTAATGAAGCGTGGGGGAAGATGAGTTAGACGCATTATTATTATAGGTCAGAGAGCCAATAATTTTTTTGGGGGGTTCAAATACGTATTAGAAATTGATAATAATTTTGTTTCAAACTTATTTAAATTTGACAAACATTCCGTAATGGTAAGAATACTATAGAGCGTAGAGTACTGCATTTAGTATCCCTCTAGAATAATATCCTATATGCTAAACTAATTAAGTGTATGGGTGTATGGGTAGGTGTATGCTGAAAAAAATTTATTTGACATTTTCATCTATTTCGAAATCAGCGATAAAACAGGTAAAAAGACAAATAAGTGTTCTCAAAAAATTGTTCAATTCATATAAAGATAATACATTTCAAGCCCCGTGTAACACAGAATTCGCCATTTTCAGGTCATGTGATGATCGATGCCAAATTATCCAATAATAAATCATAATTTAGCGTAACGTAACACTATTAGGATAATTCAAGACAAACGTTCGCATAAGAAACCAGTTCTAACACTAACTTGACACGAAAAGGAAATTTTCCACTCGGAAAACATACACAAAATGATGTAAATGTTGAATATTGGTCAACATTACATTTTTAATGATAATAAAACAATATAAATTTGACATACTAGTGTATTGTTTTTTCTTCACTTAGTTTGCTTCTTTTCCTTTGCCACCTAATATTTTTCATCTCTCCTGTTTAAGGTCTACCAGTTCTCGAGAAAGAGCTGGTTACGCTTCTTCCTTAAGTAAAGAGTCGAAAAATTTGGTGATAGAGGAATTTGTTAGCAAACTAAGAAAAGCTTCATACGTAGAAACAAAGATGAAACCTAATTTCTATCTCTACGTAGAAGAACAACCTACTCTTGTAATGGAGATGCAAAAGAGACTGGTTAGGCATAAATATGATGTGATATCGGTATACATCCTAGGCTCTGGTACCGAAATTACGCATAGGAATACTTTATTATACTCTTTTAACATTGGCATTATTTTTATGCTATTAGGGATGCCAAAGTTAAGTACCTAAAGCATTAATTTAAACGTTTATTTTTTTAAAAAAAAAACTCTTATTGACGAACTACTATTTTAATTTTTAGAATTTGCGAAATTCTTTCATACGGTTTAAAAAGAACTAAATCAATCGCTTAATCGCTTGGGTAACTTATTTATATGCTTTAATTTTTAGTTTACTTTTTTGGATGTAACGTTTTAATAATAATAATAAAACATTGTAAAAACCATTTCTAGCTTCGAGATAACGTCTATCTACGCTATATAAGAGATCTACTTACATGTGATGTTATGATTTAAATCTAATGAGCGATAATTAAGACATTAAGTAACAAGCGAGTGAAAAGCTCCTGATGATTTTTTTTTAAATAATTAATTTTTGATCGTCAATTTAATATTCACCCATCAAGTATATTTATTCAAGATTTGTTAATTTAAATATAAATATTTAAATGTTTGTTATATGATGTACTAGCACAATACAATATATTACACTCATAACTAACTTCCTTTAAGCAACTGAAGCGCCTAGTTATATGTAGCTTTTTTTTTTTATATATGTATCGACATTATGCATAAGTCTAAAAATACTTGTAAACAGTATAAATTTTGATTTTTTTTTACAGCTCTACGTATCTGTACAGTACATATATCATCTAGTTTGAATTATCAATTTGTGCATTCACATAAATTTTTCCTATTTTATATATATCGTCATTTTTATTCGTGTGATTAGTGGAGAACTTTCTAAAAGAATTTCTCAAATATTTTCTATATGCGATTATAAAGCAATTTATTGCATTATGTATTTATAAATAAATCTAAATAATCAATTTTAAAAAGAAAGCATTGAGCTTTGGAGTAAATATTGTAAGGAGAGAATAATAATTATAAAATGTCTATATTTAAGAAAAGTATTTAGAGTGAGTCGGCTGTAGAGAATTTCTCTAATGAATCTTTACTAATATCTAAAGAGTATAAAGCAATGTTTTTGTGAAGAATCTTTGCCAATGCACTTTTTTCTTTACAAGTAAGGCAATTATTTAAAAAATGTAATGATGTTAAAGTAGTATTTTTACATAGAGCCTCGGCTATTACTTTTCCCCCTTCAAAACCAAGTTTATTGTCTCCAAGATCTAAGGAAGTTAAAGCGGTATTTTTATAAAGAGCATCAGCTATTACTTTTCCTTCGTTAAAACAAAATAGATTATCCCTAAGGTCAAGAGAAGTTAAAGTATTATTTTTACAAAGTGCGTTTGATAATGCCTCTATTCCTTCAAATCCGAGCCGATTATTACTAAGATTTAGTGAAGTTAAAGTGTTATTCTTGCAAAGTAATTCTGCTATTATTTTTCCTTCTTTGGAACTAAGATGATTGTTACAAAGATTCAAGGATGTTAAAGAAGTGTTTTCGTAAAGAGCTTCCACTATTGCTTTTATACCATCGAATCCAAATCGATTACCACAAAGTTTTAAAGATGTTAGAGATTTGTTTTTACAAAGAGCTTTTGCGAAAGCTTTTCCACCTTCTAAACTAATTTGAGTATAATTAATATTTAGAGAAGTTAATGTATTATTTTTACAAAGAGTTTCAGCCAATGCTTTTTCCCCTTCCGAGCAAAGTTTATTTATAGAAAGGTTTAGGGAGTTTAATGTAGTATTTTTACAAAGTGAATCCGCAAATGCTTTTCCTTCCATTGATCCAAAATAATTAAAAGAAAGATTTAAAGAAGTTAATGTAGTATTTTTATAAAGAGATTCAGCTAATGCAATTCCACTATGACGAAGTTTATTTTTGCTGAGATTTAAAGATTTCAGAGAGACGTTTTGATAAAGAGTTTTTGCAAATGCTTGTCCACCTTCTAAACCAAGTTGATTATCATAAAGATTTAAAGAGATTATAGAATAATTTTTACAAAGAGCCTCTGCTAATGCTTTTCCACCTTCGTGCCCAAGATTGTTATTACTAAGATCCAAAGAAATCAATGTAGTATTCTTATAAAGTGCATTTGCCAATACTTTTCCTTCTTCAGGTCCGAGTTGATTTTTACGAAGATCTAACGAGGTTATAGAGTTATTTTTATAAAGAAACTTTGTAAATGCTTCTACTTCCTCAAAATTAAGTTGACTATACCGATAACTAAATGAAATTAAAGTCTTATTTTCACCAAGAGAATCTGATAATATATTTAAACCACATAGACCAAGATTGTTATAATTAAAACTTAAAGAAGTAAGAGTAGTATCTTTATATAAAATATCAGCCAATGCTTTAATTTCATTGAAATTGAATTGGTTTTTATAAAAATTTAAATGTGTAATTGAATGATTTTTTGAAAAATAACCAGTTAATAAATTTATGGATTTGTTACAAATAATTCCATGAATGTTTAAATATTCGAGTTTTCTACATGTTCGTAGAAACATTGTAATTAAAGAACATTTAACTATATGAACCATACTAGTTAAATTACAAGGTTTACATCCATCACGATCGAGCCAATTTACAATTCCTTGAATTAAACCATAACAACAAATAGATCTTGTATAGGAAGTATATTCAAATAATGGTTTTTGATTATTTAAAGGCATTATATCCAATTTAAATAATGGAGCTTGCTCTTCGGCGTTTAATGCCAAAATGTAAATACTTATAAGTCTTTTGTCTTCGAAATGTGATAATGGTCTTCTCCATAATATTGGTACAACATTCATACACCATTGACGGTTTACAAGAAGGCAAGAAAATAAGCATCTATAATATTCTTGAAGATAAGTGAATATTTCAAAAAGACATTCATTTGGTAATGGTATCATTGTTAGGAGTTGATTTTTTTTTTTTTTTTTAGTGATCGTAAATCGACTGATACCCAAAATAAATTATAATTCTGAGGCTGCTTTGTACAACCATAAGTACATCATTTGATTCTCATTGGATAAGGTTTACGTATTAATAATTGGACGGGCTATTAATAATTGGCGGAGGCTACTGTGTAACGATTAATAATCTAATGTATTATTAATCCTCCGATTGTGGTAAAATCTGGTTGAACGAAGTAGGTAAATCTGATTGAACGAAGGAGATTTTTTTTTTCTCTTGCATTGATACAAGATTAAAAAAGAAGTACAAATTACCATTATTACAAATGTTTCAAGTCGATTTGTAAGATTTTATTTAATGCATTTGCACATGTTTAGTTAAACATATATATATTTCATTTATGAATTTCACGGTTTTAGTTTCGATATTTAAAAAAGTTTAGTCATAAGCCAAAGTTGAAAAAATGAACTTTAAATCGCTTCAAGTACAGCTATATTTTAATTATACATTTGCAT
The DNA here is from genome assembly GCA_910591915.1 of Cetraspora pellucida. Taxonomy (NCBI): domain Eukaryota; kingdom Fungi; phylum Glomeromycota; class Glomeromycetes; order Diversisporales; family Gigasporaceae; genus Cetraspora; species Cetraspora pellucida. The sequence continues at coordinate 5,993 of CAJVQA010000853.1, read as the reverse complement.
TTATCATGCTACCTTGTTTTGAAGGTCCGTAATAAATAAATGAAAGTACAATTTTTCAAATAAACTTTAAAAAATGGATCTCTCATAGTATAGGTGACACCAATAATAAGATGTATTATTAATCAACTGGTTTGTAATAAGTGTCACCTATACTGCAAGTCACCCTAAAAAAAATATTTTATTCGTATATTTTCGTGAGCAAGAAATCCACACTTGTTCTTGTTACTGTTCTGGCTCCTAAAAATCGACAAACCTTACAATGAATTCGAAATAACAAAATTAAATTATTAGTATTAATTATTATTTCTATGTAGAAATTTCCTCTGACTTTCAATATAGTGTGATGTTGTAAAGTGTGTTTTACCCTCTAAGTCAATTATTTAAATCAGCTATTCACACTAAAATCCGAGTGATTTTCGATAGGTGCTGTCGAATTCAGAAAGGAAATTTGACAATGATTACTAATCATTTTCACGTTCATTGTTAAAATTTCTTATTTGAATTATGACAGCACCAATAGTCATCTTCCATGCGCTAATGCATTATCATCTGCTAACGCTAATAATGCATAAATAGAAAATGACAAGTATTCACGGATGAATGATCTATACATTTCTATTAATGAAACATGTTGTAATGATAAATATTTCAAACCTTTAAAGAGTTTTGTTTTAATGCTTCGGTTTGTTTTTTTTGCTTACCAATGAATCCCGATTTAGGTAAATCATTAAAAATCATTAAAAATTTTTATTATTGAGTCAATCCCTTATTTATGTAAATAATTTATTTGTATTATAAATTGTATATATTTTCTATCATTGGTAAGCCTGATATAGGGATATAGTGACAATTCAAAATTTTTGCATTATTAATAACGAATATTTTATTGATATATAATTTACACTATTGTGTTTGCTAACAAAGTTAATTGGTAAAATCATAATGTTAAACTCTTGGTTTCGTAATGTCATACAGCAAAAAAAATTTTTTTTTTTTAGATTGATCCAATTCTATGCCTAATCGACTTGAGTCAGTCAACTAAAAACTTCCGTGCATTTAATTAGACTATGTTCATGATAAATTTTATTGTTTATTGGAATATTGTTTACAAAAAAGATTACGTCAGATAAATTATTGATCTGACCAATAAGACTTTTTTTTTTATTCTCCGGCGTTATTCATCCTGGGACGCCAAATAAGCGTACTTTATGGATATTGACTAATTATGCATTAATTTATGCTACATGTTTATGTGTTCAAGAATACTTTTTTTTCTCTTTATCGTTAGCATGGCCTATATTTAATAAAGTACAGAGAGCTTTAATTAATCGGTTTCTAGTGTGAACCCGATTTTCGGGTCACGGGTCACGGGGACGGTGACCGTATCGAAGCGACGATCCTGACCCGATCCGAGGTCACACGAAAGTGACGGAAATGTCACTTATGTTACTTACGTCGTTTCTGCTACTTCGCCCGTATACGCGTTAAATGAAGAATATGCTTTTTATTTGATTTAAGTAGGATATAGCGTATAAGAAATATATTGCGTTTATGAGAGAAATTAATTGTAAATGTAAACAAAACGTTTATTATAAATAAAGGGCATTTTTGCCTTGGGGAATAATAATTCCCCCACTTCCCGCATTGCTAATAACAAAATCGTCACTTATAACCGTAATAAAAATACCACTTGCATACAACTAAGTACCCGACCCCTAATAAACGTATTACCCTACACGAACTAATAAACTATCGTTAACCCCACCCCTAACATAACCGTTCGTCCATACACCATTAAATCGCCGTTGATCGTCCGCCACAAGTCACGTGATCAAGCCGTCGCCGTAATAGAAGAAGTTCCAACCCCGATTCGACGAAGTGTAATCCCGGGTTGAGGCATACAAGAGAAGACACGAGAAGACAAGAGAAGGAAAAGGTTAATAGAGGAATAGATTGAAGGAAAGACTTAGATAAGAGACGACAAGCACTTACCTGCGGATAAACCACCAGCCAGAGAGTTGGATTAGTTTAGAGACAGAATCGACGAATTCCGAACCACACCATAAAAGCCCGATTCTTGCAATTATCATTCCCTCCCGTAGTATCATTACGTTCCCGTCCGGCTGTTGTATCCTAAAGTACCAGGATCAGCCGTGGTTGTATCGTTCCATTATCCCGAAGGACTGAGGATAGTGAGGTTATACGTTGTGTCCAATTACCCGAAGTAGTGAGGTAATTGAGGATTAAGTTAGTAACAGCTCAAGATTAGGAAAACCAAAGACAAGTCAAGGAAGAATACTTATCTACGGACCCAAACCACCAACCAAATCTAACACGCCTATTTCGACTTAGCTGCCGTAGGTTACACGAGAATTTGGATTGTGGAGCGACTGACTCGCCGTTTCGCCCGACAACACTATATTATAATACTTTAAACATCTTAACATTGTTTTCAACAATGATCTACTATTATATCTGACATTAACTAGAAAAATACATGGCTTTACATCAACAACAATCAAAAATTTCTAATTTTACTCACAGCTTTTATTCATCTATTTTGAAAACTTTTTGATTTAAAATTCTTACAGAAGAACTTTCTGTTTCTTATATTTATTATAAATATAATATTTTATTTTCTTTTTCTTGTCATCAATGCAACCAAACTAGCTCTTTATTTTATTGAGTTATCTGCCCATCAACCTAAACAATTTACTACTAATTTCTAATTTTCTTAATAGTATTTTAAATATAACTAATCTTAATATTCCTGCTAATCTTTTCTCTAATTTACATACTGAAATTCTTATACTTAACAGTTTCAAACTGCATAACTCTTTATATATACCTTTTCTTATTTCTATTCTATTTGGTTTAGTTCCTATTAATCTTATTTCTACTATTCACAATGCTTCTATTTCTTACCATACTGTTACTACTCTTTCTATCAAACTTCTTCTTTACTTAAACCAATAAATATACAAACAAATATGGATTCCATACTGTATTTCACATTCTCAAACTACACTTTCTACTAACTCTACTTATAGTTATTCTTCTAGTCTATTTTTACCTTCTATTTCAATACCACAAATTATTACTAAAATTGATCTTTAGACTATTTAATGGATTAAATACTATACTCCTCTTTCTTATATTATTACTTAAATCTAAATTTAGGTTAGTCTTGGCCATTCTTGTAGGTTTAAATTATAGATTATATGTCTGAGTCTTTATTCTTTATATGTAATTTAAAAGCAAGTTTTTCTTTGTAAAAACTTTAATTATTTTAATAAAGTTAAAGGCATGGCCTTATCATTAATATTTAAAAATATATATATATAATAAAATAAATATAACACTTCTGTAAATTATTTTTATACAAAAATAACTAAAAATCTGTTAGTATAATATTGTTAATATCTAGTTATTTTATTAAGATACTAATTTTAATGTTTTAAGTAAACTTGCTCAGCTTCTAATTTTATATATATTTTGAAAGTTTTAAAGAGATAGCTCTCAAACTCACAGTTTAATATTGCAATAATGACCTTTGGGTTTTTAAACTTTTTCTTTAATTATTTCTGATAACTAGCTTCACAACCTATTCTATAGTCTTAAGAAAACTTATAGAGCTCATTTTAACAATTAAAACAAGGTCTAAATAAACCTAATAGAACTAATATTAATAAAGATAACTTGAAAAACAACATTAACTTTTTTGCAAACTCTTTAAAAAATTTTTTTTTCTTTACCCCAAGTATTTTTTCTCTTATATGATTTTTGTATAATATTAAGTCATTACTACAATTATTTTATAGTAAACTAATTAATATTACTTAAAATAGTATACAATTTTTTATTGGTTCCTTCTTTTTTATTAATTTAATTTTGTATACTATTACAAAACTTCTTTAGAATGTATAACTAAACTATCATACTAAGCTATACTTGCCAAACTAGCCACACTCTGTACTATATAGGATATACAAAATATTCTTAATGTTACATAAGTCACAACAGTTTCAATAACTGCAATATTACATCATACTGCTGTCAAGCCAACCCTTACTTTTATATAATCTATATATTAAAAACTTTAATAATAAATAACAAAAAATTTTACTAAATAAATTCAACTTCAGTTCTTAAGTATATCTGTAGTATTTTTCTTTCTTTATTAAACAAAATGCCTATTCTAATTACTTAAGAGCCAGATCATTTTGATCTTGACTATTTCTATAATAAGTACAGTAATCATTATGGTATAATAATTTAAGAAATACAACCTACACAATTTAAAGTGATACTATTTGCATTTAAACTATTTGAATACAATATCTCTAAAGCTTTTTATTACTTTAAAACTTCTACTCAACCTACCATTGTCTGCTGCTATTAACATAAATTCTATACACTTTTTATTTCTAGTAATTTCAACATTCCATCTAGACAAGCAACCCCTTCTCTTTTTTCTTAAAAATCTATATTATGGATATAGACATCATATTTAAACAAGTTAGACAACTTAAAGAAATTATTTCTCAATCACCAATTGCAAAAACAACTACTGTTTTCCTATTATTATTTTCTTTGAACTATTCTACAACTTAACAAGAACTTCATTTAGCTTAACACAAACTCTCCAAATTCAAGCATATTATCATTATACATATACCTATATTATTTGCCAAAATAAAAACATTTTATGTGCTTTTTTAGAAAATAATACACATTCTCTTCTTGATAAATCTATTCTTATTATTAAAAGATTTTTAGCACATTCTAAATATATTCATAAACTCAAACTCAAACCTACTATTCAAACAAAAGCATTTACTTCTATACAAATTCAAACTGTTATTGTAATTAAACTTATTACAATATCCAAAGAAAAGAAAATTTTAATTTTAAAAAATCCTTATAATTATTATAATAAAAATAACAAAATCTATTTTAAAAGCAACCTATTAGGGGTGTGGTGACCTAGTGAAGTGGATAGGTTGTCAACCTCCAAGTAGCAGGTCTAGAGTTCAAATTCCAGTGATGGCGAAAATTTGCAATTCTTTCTGTGTTATGGCTAACTGTCTTCTGTAATTGGTTGAGATAGGATACTTGTAACTCATGTCATACCAGCATGACTGGAAGGTTAGGCATTTGTGCAATGTTGTATAAAGGAACACAAACTGGTACCGGGTGGTGTGAACCCAAGATAAGTCCTTAGGCTATGTAAATTATAAGAACCAGGTAGGAGAACAGAAGCCCACTTTGAAGACCTAAGTAAAGAGGTAACCTGAACTTTCGATAGTGCTACTGTAAAGACTAGATCTATGAAACAGAGCTAGAACTTGTGAAACCAGTCAAAGAGCTGGCCTTTGAGAAGGGGCCAATGGAACCAACCAGGCTGCCAAATTTCTAGGTTTTAGAGAAAAAGGTTACATGTCAGCAAACATATAAACCAAAGGTGTATAGTTATGATCTGCCTTTCTGGCTATCTGGTTTGGAAACTTGGTAGAACTTGAATTGAATACCAAAGTAGTAGGGATATGTTGTGAAGTTAGTACTGGTTTAGAGTGAACTCTACAAAGGCATAGCAGTTAAATAGTACACCCTGACTGCCAGTGTTGATCTCAGCCATAGTGATATCAGGTCAGCTGTAAGAATGGGATAAAGAAGATTCTGGAAGGTTTAGTACAAGATCAAAGATTCCCCATGTGAGTAAACTGCTTTAAAGACTTAGTGACCATGGCATATTTGCACCAGTATCGACCAGGGCATCTTGGTAGGTGTAGGTAGGTGGCTGGATACAAGAACAGAGTAGTTAAATAGGGAACTTACAAGTAGGTTTTAGGTATAGCAGCTAGTATAGAACCTTCGGGCAGACTACTTAAATTAGACAATAACTAAAGTTGTACGAGTGACTAGTTGTACACTCTTTTCATGGTTGCCCCCTGTAGTTGTAATGCAACCATTAGCTGAATGTACTATCAATA
>CAJVQA010000852.1:0-29470 GCA_910591915.1 Cetraspora pellucida | reverse complement strand
TTATTTAGTAAAATATTGAGTATCATAAGATTTTCTATATTTTTATTAATAAAATTATTAAAAATTTTAAAATTCTTGAAATTTTATTAATTAATTCTACCTTTATGTACTAAGTAATCTGATTCTAGGCATAAATTTTTATTAGAAACATATATTAATATTTTATATTTATTACTTTTAACAAAATATATTTTATTAAATTTTACTAAATTTTACTAAATTTTATTAAATTTTACATAATTTTCTATAATTTAACTTTATTACTAATTAAATAACAAAAATTTAAGATTTAAAATACTTAGGACCTAGCCCCGAAGCTTCACAAGAGCTAAGAGCTAGAAAATTAGTAAATTTGAGATTAAAAATATTTAGAACTAACTCTAAAGCATCACCTGAGTCTGAAAGCTATAAAACTATTAATTAACTATTATATTATTAATCAAAATTAATAATTACAGAATCTAAGATTTAAAATACTTAGAACCTAGCCCCAGAGCATCGCCTGGGCCTAAGAGCTAGAAAATTAGTAAATTTGAGATTTAAAACACTTAGTATCTTGCTCCGGAGCATTACTTAGACCTAAGAGTTAAAAACTATAAATTACTTATTATATCTATTAATAAAATTAATAACTACAAAATCTAAGATTTAAAACATTTAAGAACTAGCCCCGGAGCATCGCCCGGGCCTGAGAGCTAGTAATATTATTATTATTAAAATATTCGTTCAATTATTCACGAAAAGTGTATTTATGATAAATATATCTTTGATTATCATTAAATTTAACATTAGTTTTATCATTAATAATTATTTTTATTTATTAATTCTTATTAAAAATGTTTATATGATGGAATATAAAATATCTGGGGATTTCTTTTATGTAAAATAATACTTTTCATATGAAATCACTTTGGCAAAATTAAAGTAGCTAATGTAAATTACTGTGCCTCTCGGTTTATACCCTCTCTTTATTTGTACCGGGTATGTTTCAAGGTGGTGTTTTGTAACAGACCCGGGTATTAATTTAATAATAAAAAGTTTTTCCCTAATGAACTAATATACACTCTTCATAAGATGCCTCACATAATATACCTTGCTATACAAGATACTGGGAGTATAAGAATAATTAATGTTGGACGTTGTTATGAAAATGGAATAGAAATTCAAAAAGACAAAGAAGGCATCCGAATATTATCAAAAATCAGCAGATATGAAACATGCTGATGGAATATTCAATGCTTGACGTTATTATGAAAATGGAATAGGAATTGAGAAGGATGAAAATAAAGTATTCAAATGGTACATGAAATCCACAAAAATGGGTGATGCCATTGGAATGCGTAAAGTATATTTATGTTATATATTTGGAATCGGTGTGACTAGAGATTTACAACTAGCTAATCATTGGTATCGAATATAAGTGGCATTTAAATAAATATGCTTTATATTTGACATAAGTTTGCTTATCTATATAAATAGGGGACGAACCAAATTTACGCTAAATAATTTAAATGATGATTTAAAAGAAATATTGAACGATGAAAAATATCATCGATTATGGATTCCATACAATGAATTCAAGAATATCAAAGATGCAGATTGGTCCCGTAATTTTTTCATAAAATCGAAAACTGACCTTAAATCGCTAAATAAAATAAATTATGAAGAATGAGGTAATTTCATCAATATTCTACTTTACAATTTATTATATGATTAATTAATTTAATTACATAGTTAAAAGCATAAATTAAAACTATTAAATTATATCATTCTAATCTTGAATCAATTCATTCTCAAGGATATATTCATCGAGATTTACACAGCGGAACCATTTTGCAAGATGATTTCGTAGTGCTATATTTTTGATTTGGGATTATCAAATTCTAATTCCGAACAAAAGAAAGACGGAATTTTTGGGATTCTGCCATATATTGCCCCAGAAATTCTAATTAGTCAACAATATACGATAAAATCTGATGTTTATTTGTTTGGAATAATAATGTGGGAAGTCTTATAAGTAATGCTGAATCTTATGATCATATATTTACTGAAGGGCAACTTCAATTAAAAATATGATGATTTACGACCGCCTGTTAACGAAGAAGCACCAAGATGTTATGTAAATCTGATGAATAAATGTTGGGATAAAGAATCTGACAAATGACCAACAGCCGAAGAACTCTGAAAACTTTTATAAAGTGGCAAAAGGACGGAAATGTTTTGTTGAAGTTGAATAATTCAATATTAAACCTTGAACATCGAAAAATCATATGCCAAAACATTTAGTAGCGCGAGCAAGTTTATTCCGTATAGTGGGTCAATTTTAGATATAGACAACGAATTACAAAATCTGATAATCAATGATTACTGATTTTTTCTCTTTAAGTATATCTTTATATTAAGCCATATGTTGAATTTTTTTTATATCTAGCGCTTTGCAAAAGATGTGGCTAAATGATTTTTGTGATCACGAACCAAGTGTCGCCGTTACGGTTTAAACTCAATCAAATTTATAATTCCGATGGTTCAATATGTACAATTGATTTTAGATTAACAACAATAAATTTTTAAATTATGTAAGCGATAAAACTATACTTTTTTTTTTTACTTCTTTATATTACAAAATCAAGCAGGAATTAAAAACTTTTTTGTGAAAAAAAAATTCGGTCTGAATACTTAACATGTATTAAAAAAGGTAAAAAGCGAATATATGAAAAAGTTTTACTTTATCTGATTTAAAAAAAGTGTTATTGAACTCTGTACATTTCTTAAAAGTAGGGTGGCTTTTCGCAAACATTTAATTTCACCACCATTAGGAACAACTCTTTTTTCAATATGGTAATAAGGTTCAACACAATAATAAACATCAATTTCCTCATGAATCCCAACAAACTATATACCCATCACATCTAATCCCGAAGTGAAATATTGTGATTATAAGTAAGCCGAGATAGATTTAAGTATGGACGAATTCAAGTGCCAGTGATGTTGAGGTTACAAATGATAAAGCTATTGAATTAAGAAATACCAGTGAAAGTACTATTTATTTTATTTTATTATTATACAAGTTATTTATACAGTCAACTTCGGATATAATGAATCTCTATGTACATACTTTAGATATAACTACTCAGAATTTTAATTTCATAAAAAAACATAGTAATATTCTATAACAAACTTTTTTTTTCTCTCAGAACTGTCTGTTCATCATAGAAAAAGTTGATTATATTTTTTACATAGTAATAAAAATAATTTATAAGTGATAAAGTTTATTAAAATTTTTTCTCACCAAAGAAAATAGTTAAATGTGATTGGCCTTTTAAAGAAAAAACTTCGAGAAGGATAGTACAATGATATATATAGGTGTTTAAATTATTTTTGAAAAAAAGTAATTTTGCAAAAAATTTCATTGTTGTTATATTTTTTTTACATTAATGTATTTTATTTAATAATTCAAATAGTCTTAACAATAATTTTGTGAATATTAACTTAGACACTTATATATAGGAGTAGATAATAATTTGAATATTTTTAAGGTATCCAATTGCAAAATTTAATTAACTAATATGATTTTCAAAAATAAAGTCTATTAAACTGTTTTCTGTTTATAATTTATATAAACTATTTAATTTTGGAAAATTACTGTATTTATAATAACCTCAGAGATATTATAATATATTTATTTAAAGAGAATGGTGATCCTAGTGTAGTGGTTGGGTTGTCATCCTCCAAGTGGCAGGTCTAAGGTTCAAATCCCATCTATGATGAAATTTGGAAATTATATCTATATTATGGTAACTGTCTTTTGTCAATCAGTTGGCCTCATATGGTTGTTACCTAGGTACACCAAGTCGGGTCCTCCAACATTGGAAGCTCAGGCATCTATGCAAAATGTAACATTACATGTATATAAAGAAATGTTTACCAGTGTTGCATAAGACTTCGGTGCAAACCCATGATAAGACCATTAGGTGTAGAAGACTAAGAAACTGAGATGACAGAAACCCACTTGGAAATCTCTGAGTAAAAAGATAGCATAAATTTTTGATGGTACCATCAGACTAGTTGAAGCCTACAAAACACCTTTATAAGAACCAAAGATTAAAACTGAACATTAAATATGTGTAGAAAAGCACATAACCAATTAGGCTGTTAGATTCACTAAAGGAAAAGGATACATAAATATACCATACCAGGCTATCTAGATTGGTAGTCTGAAATAAGACCAATGGTTCTAAGTTGCGACTAGTAGGTAATGATAAAGAAGATGCTAGAAAGATAGGTACTGAGGTTTTAGTAAACTTTACAAGAGTAGAAATAGTGTAATGTAGCAGTTAAACAGATAACCTCTATGACTACAAGTGTTAGATAACTATAGTGTGTTGCATAAAACTAGGTCTATATATGTAGAATATAAAGGCTCTAGTAAGTTTCCTATCAAGAATAAAGTAGTCCTAATGGTAATGATAAGCATCAGGAACTTGGATGGGTGTAGTCTTGAGATGTTCTTATGATACAAGGAGGATTGTATATGCAGAGAGTTTAAATAAACAAAACCTCTAGTTGGCTTGCAGGTATAACAACTAGTGTAGAACTTATATAGCAATGTATAAGCAGACTACTTAAATTAGACACTAAAAGTGCACATGTGGTTAGTTGTAACCTTCAATATATAGATAGCTTAGAGGCATATCATGTTCTATAATACTTAAATAAAAATGTCATATCCTCAAAATAGGAACTTTAACTATAAAAAATAAAAAAATAAAAAAGTTCAGAATATACTGTAAAATAAGGTATTAATAAAAAAAAAAAGGTGTTATCAAGAATTTATTAGCAAGGTTAAAAAAAATATATTTATAATTGCAAATTATAGTTCTAACATTTACCAAAACTATATTAATAATTATAGTCAACAAAATCAATGCAAAAAATTTATATATTAAATTATTTATTTAAAAGCTTCACTATATAAATATTATAAAATTCAGATCAAAAAGAAAATTAGCATAAATTAGATAAAAGTATTAAATTGATAAATTTAAAACTAAAGAACCTTTGAATTGTTCATCTATAATAAATATTTTAATAATATTTAGTTTGTCTAAAGTACTATAGCTGGATCTAAAATATCCAACTTGTTAACAATTTTTAACTAATATGCATTGAAAATGTAAAATATAATATATTATAAAACTTTCATAATTCACATAAATTTTGGAGCATCTGGCAAAAAATTAACTAAATGATAATTTGACCGATTTGATAATATTGTGATTTAGGTAATAATCAATTACATAATATGTATATCTTTGATAAATGATTAAGAATAATATAAAGCTATAAAACATAAATCATGATTTTTATTTTTGCTAAATAACATTTTTAAGGCATATTCATTAGAAAATTATTGAAAAATATTTAGAAAACTTGCAGTTTGATTGATCACTAAACATCTAGACATTAGTAAATTTATGCATGAGTTGAATTCTCAAACATTTTCAAAGAATGGTTATGTTGAAAACTTTTGGCACTTAAGGTTTATTAACTTTGAATATATAAAATATTTTAAAACTTTTATGAATAAAAACTGATTGGTATTTGTATGAGTTACAATTAAAGATGAAACTGATAACTATCTAAAATCTGATTGGCAATTAAAAGCAATAGCAAATTAGATTTTAGATAGTTTACAGTTTTATTAGTATAATTTAGTTCATCAGCAACTCTAGTTATGACACAAAATTGGTTTATTACTAGCTTAAAATGTTTATATCAACTTGAACATATGAATAAAAAAGTATATAATATTTATATTAAAATTTAATAATATATAAATTTCAACTTGTAAAAGAAAGAAATAGATAATTTTACTTTATGAAGTTCTAATATACACCTAGTATTGTTCAGAATATTGTTACTATATAATCACATCCTGAATCAAAAGTTTATCACTACTAAATTAAAAACTTATCAATTCAGTCATGTAATTATTTGGTTAATTTTTTTTATTAAATGTTTCAAAAATTATAAAAACAGCTATAATCATTATTGAAATTACAAACTTATTGAATCAACAAATATTAATTCAGTTAATTTGTTACAAGATGTTTTAGAAATTATAAGAACAACTGTAATAGATACATCTTAGTGTTAGTTATTTCTAATTTATATATTAATAGAACACAATGCTTTAGTACATCTTCAAAAATAATATGGATTTATCTTATTTTATTTTATTTATTTTTTTAAAAAAATAAGAGCAATACTGCTTCTGGATAAAAATAGTTCAAGTGTATCATTATATAAATATTGATAGCAAGATTCGAATTGTAAGCTTCGATTGAGCTATTAGAAAACCTGTCTAAGCATAATTGTGTAGTGTTGGTCTTTGAACTCTTATGACCTATTGGCTAAATATAGATTATGTCTACATATAGCTCATATAAATTGGATATGATCTAAAATGGCCAATACTAATATGTATTAGAGTTTTGATATGTAATTATGAAACTGGAAACTAAGTATCCTAGCCTTATTACTTAATTATTTTCTATATTTTTATGCACTAATATTCTAACTATACTGTTTATTGCTTTATTTTTTAGATACATTAGAATTAGAGGTTGGAACTGATTTTAATAATTTGAGTTTATCATATAAATATTGTGATATTTAAGAAATTTATCCAATTAAATTTTAATAAATTCTAAAATATCACAAAATTCATGTGATAAACCCAAATTATTAAAACTAATATTACTATCAGATTTTAGAAGAGCATCAGTAAAGACCAGATTTAGATCAGTAATAGTGAACAAAAGTAAATTAGTTATATATATATAATATGTATAAGACTTAAATAAGTTGTATAGAACAGAATAAGGACAACAATAAGTGAATGTATATGCGAGATATCAATAAGAGACATGAGGTCAGATGGAATAGTTTTAATAATGATGTTGTTAAAAAAAATATGAATTTAAGTCAGAAGTTAATTTATATGATTATAAAGATGCCTTCATGATAATGAGACTATAAAGATGTATTTACAATAATACAGTGATGCAAATAAAAAATTCAATGTATATATGAGAGTATTTTTAAAAATATTAATAAGATCAAAGTCTTTTTATTAAAAGTCTAATATAATATAAACAGAAAAAAAAACAAAAGAAACTAATAATCTAAGCTTTTCATAAAGTACATATGCTCATATGCTAACTTAAAATTATATGTACTAATACTTTGGTTTTACTTAAAAAAAAAAATAAAAATAAAAATAAAAAAAAGATTGAACAGTACTACAGAACCTTTTATGCATGCCTATAAGATTTAAATTTAAAAAGAGAAAATTCTTTAAGACTATTAATAAATTCTATTATAATTTTCTGATTTTCATACTTTTGATCAGCATTCAAAATATAAGATATTATTTTTGTGATAAAAACAAATTAAAATGAATTCTATTGCATTTTAAAAATAAAATCTTATTTACTAAGTCAGAAGATAGATATGTTCATTTTGCTAAAATATAATTACTAGCATCTGAAAATAATCTCTCACTCAATACAGAACTATCTAGGATAAAGAGATACTTGCATGCTAATTAAGCCAAAATAGGCAAGCTACTTTTATTATTTAACCATCATTCTAGAAAAGCATTATTAACATTAATTTCTTGAAACTTTATATAATATGTTATTTCATTCTTTTCTTTTATGTTTGTTTGTGCAGAATCTGCTTTTAACTCTCAAAAAAAATTATCATTGCTATAACTTTATTTGTCAAGCTTTCTTCAATATTATCTGGAACTGTAAGACTTATTTTTAACTCCTTATATAGGTTTTTTACAAATTTTGTACTTTGTTTCATTCAGTATTTGTTGCTTAATTAAAATGTTTGAATCTTGAATCAAGAAATGTAGCAACTAAAGCATTATCTGATGAAACTGACCATAACTCATCTATTGACAACTAAATAGCAGCTCAAACTCTATTAAGCAAGCTGGTAGTAGAAACTAATGATAGATCCTCTACTTTGTCTATATCTTTTAAATCTTTATTATTAAATTGTTTTAGCATTTTTCTATTTTGTTTATAACTATGACTATGAGCAACCATCCTTTAGTAAAATTGTTTGTATGTATATTGCTATTGTTAATGGGTATTAGCAGCTAGAATATTATCATTACTTGTTTCATTACTCTTATTATTATCATTTTTTGTTTTTTCATAAATAAGATTCAAATAGGTATATATTATTTCATCTGTTTTTAGTACAAATTTCTTCTTAAGTAGTTTTATATATGGATAAACAAGATTAAGAGTTGGGTACTTAGTATCATATAAATGTCAGGTTACTTTTTCAATCAGTTTTAGTAATTTCATCATATCTTGCAAAAATCTGTAATAAAAAAAAAAAATTTAATTCTTATAAAATAAAGATTGCTAAAAAGAAAATTAAATATGATTATAATAAAATCTAAAATAATATAGGGTTAAGATTTAAAAAAACCTCCAATTTAAAGATATAATAATAAGAGACTTTACTATAGATTCTATACTACTATACAGTGCTACATATAATGCTGCAGAGTTATTATATAAAGAGAGATACCATACAAGATTTATTGTATATAGCACTATATAGTAATTATATAGAATTAAATAAACAAATTTAAGTAAATTTTAATTACTCTTTTTCACTAACTAATAAATATAATTTTTCTAGTTTTTCCTCTTCTTTTTAGAAAGCATGATCTGTTTTGGCAAGTAAAGAAGTTAAGACAAATTGCATCATATTATGCAATTTTAAAATATATTTTCAGACCAGATAGGTAGAGTTTCATCTTGTTTTTATATTTGTTAAAACATTAAGGAGATTTGCAACAGTATTTTGACTATATTTACTTATATTAAATTCACATTATGCTTCTTATAAACATTGTGTCTGTTTAGAAAGTTGAAAAAAGCTTGTAAGCTTTTAACATGATAATAGGTGAATTTACATTGTTTTAATCCTTTTTTGACTAATAGTTGTAACATGTAAGTAGTACAAAATTGATATACTATATGGTTAAAGTAGTTTTCATGTAATAAATTTATTCCTTTAACTATGTTAGCACTATTATCTGTAGTTATAGCAAAAACTATTGTTTTAAGTCACTATTCATAAATTATATAAAGTAATTCTTTACTAATTATTTCTTTAGTATGTGAGTATGCAAAATAATCACAAGAGAGTAATGCCTCCTGAAGTTTAAAATCTAAGAATAGTCAAGTTACTGTAATGTTTAAATAGCTATGATAGGACTTTACTGTTTACAAGTCTGTAGACAAGTAAATAGTTATTGCACTACTACTAAGTAAAGATCTTAACTGACTATAGGTCCAATTATATGTTTTATAAATTAAGCTCTTGGCAGTTTTGTTACATAGCATTCAAAAGCTGGATACACAGATATAAATTAACTTATAAAAGAATTCATCTTGTAAAATATAAAGAGACTCAATAAACTAAATAATGAATTGAATTAATTTTCTTGCTATTAGTTGTTGCATATATGGTGAACATAGTAGCACTGCATAGTTAAAATAATTAGTAATTTTGGTTTAATCATATTTTGGCTAATATGTAAGGTCAATAAAGTTTTTTATATTAATAAGTTAATTTAATTTATAGTCAAAATTAAAAAATTTAACTTACTAGATAGCATAATTTGAATGCCATTCAACAAGTTGAATTTTTTAATTTTAACTAACATTAATAATATTGTATTTCATTATATTCATCCAAGTGATCAGTATAATTATATTGTGCTTATTATATAAGTAGGCTATTATATTTGAAGTATTATTGCTTTTATAAGTATATGAATAAGGCTTTTGCTGACTTCCAACAAGGTTAAGTTTACATACTTTACAGTATGCAAAGTTAGAGTTATTTTCATCTATATGAAAAAAAGGTCATATGACTTTTATTACTATAGCTAATTCTAATATTAGTCTTCTATTTTTTTTGACTCTTAATTTGTACAAATAATGTAATTGATGGTATAGAAATAGATTTTTCAGTATCTGAAAACAAAGGTAAAGACATTTTTTTCAATTTATGAAATTTAAATTTATTGTTATAAAGTATTGTTTATTCTTTAATAATAATTATCAGCTTTTTTTATATGAGTTAAGGCTATTAGAATTATGTAGATTTGAGATTTCTATATCAATATTGCATCAAGAAATTTTCATATTTATATATATGGTATGAAGCAAGAATCTAAAACCTTATTTCATTTGTATAAAAATAATATTCCATAGAACTGTTCTTACTAATTACTTGCTATATTTCATAAAACTGTTTTCATTAATAACTTACTATATTACATGGAATTGTTCTTATTAATAACTTGCTATTGGCAAATTTAGTTTATCTTCTGTACAGTAAAATTTCTTATTAGCACATTATTTCTATTTAAAACTTTAAAGTTTTAGATTTTCCACACTGCATATTTTTTTACTTCTGTAAATAATTATATACAAGATTCTGCCAGATGTAATATACAAGAAAATTTTTAAAACATATACACAATTTGTACTTATAAAAAATAATTAAGTTTTTCAAAAAAACAACAACTAAAATTAAATTGCTAAACATCTATATTCACATCTGGTGTAATTTTATTTGTTATATTATTATTAACCTTGATATATTCTAGTATATGCAGTTTTACGTACTATAAACAAAAGTCTGAATTATTTATATTCTAATGAATAATTAAGAGTTAAACTATAATAATATTGAGCAAATTAATAGCAAAATAACAGTATTAGTATCACATTCATGATACTAAGTATAAAGTATAACTTTAATATACAGTATATTACAATACTTAACAAATATGCTAGTATGTATGTATGCAAAATTATTAGGCATAAAGCTATTTGCATAATCATCAGCTATGCTATATATGTATTGTGTATGTTACTTTCAAGTAGTCAAATATGTATATACTTTTTAGCTTATTAGTATAGTGTATTCTCAATTCAAATTTTTTTTTAAAAAGATTAGCTAGAAATAAAAATATGCAAATCAAAGTAACAACAGAGACAGTGCCTAATCCAAAGTAAATCTTCCTTATTTGTGATTAATCACAAATTAAATTATTTATGTTGGATTCAATTATAATGAATATAATTCCTTACTAGTTTAATATACTGTATGTGTAATATAAACAGTCTTTGCTGTTTATCAAAATATTATACAAGCCAAAAACAAGCTCTATAGTTTTTAAATTATATTTAAAATATAACTTTTATACTGATCTTTTTTATTCATATATAAAATAATTTAATCAAAACTAAGTTTCATATATGCAAGTTATAGTAAATAGCATAAGATAAATAAGTGCCATTAAGAGAAAGCCTATCATCAGGCTCAATTCCATTTTGTTTACTGAACACAATCACTAATAAATCAAATAGATTTAGTCTGAAACAGAATACATATATAATTGAATGCTAATAGCAAGTTTTTCTTTATGACACAAAGATCATATAATCATTTGAATAAAATCAGTTATAATAAAACTAATTAATTAATTAAAGACAGTTATAATAAAACTGATTTATTGAATTAAAAAATTTCTAATTCAGTTATAATTTATAACTAGTTATATCAGATTATAAATCCAATTATAATAACTGGTTTTAAACTCTAAAAGAGGTATCTGTTGCTTAATTATACATAAAAAATTTAGCAAGGTTTATATATCTATAAGCTAAGCAGCTAAGTGGCCAAGCAACTAAGTGATTAAGTAACTAAGTGACTAAGCATTAAGTAACTAAGTAACTAAGTATTAAGCAACTAAGTGACTAAGTAATTACTAAGTAACTGAAAGGTTTTAGCAACTAATAACTAATAATTACTAAGTGACTAATTACTAAGTGACTAAACAACTAGATGACTAAGTGACTAAATAACTAAGCAATTAAATAACTAAGTGACTAAGTAATTACTAAGTAATTAAAAAGTTCTAGCAACTACTAAAAATAATAATACAATAATAAAATAACTAATACTAAATAATAATAATAATAAAATTATAATAATAACTAATGATAATGACCTTTAGGATTGATAACATAGTGGTTATGCTCTGAGGTTACAAATCACAAGGTTGCCTGTTTAAATCCTAGTGATGGCAATTGTAAAGATGCATTTTCAAAAATAAAGAACTGTAATATCATGAAACCAAAAATCTGTGACATCTACAGACAGACTTATTTCTGAAATTAGCAAGTAATCTGCAATTAAGAAGCCATATGATACCAGATATGAGTTAGAGCCTAATTTGGAATAACCAAAGTTATGAGATATAATGTGAGGCTGAAAGTCTGACAATGAGAGATACTATATAAACTTATGATAATAGCTGGTTCTTGATAGAGCTTGGCAAAGCCTTCTGGTCACAGTAGGAGTTGGTGCAACTATCACTCTTAAAAAGTTTAAAAGTATGGACTAGGTGAGGTTGAGGTTCAGAAAAATATGAATATAAAGGACAATAGTTCAGAATATGAAGGACATACAGAAAAATCTTAGCAGAACAAGTCAAAAAAAAAAAAAAAAAAAAAAAAAACTAATGATAATAAAATAATAATAATTCATTCTATAACAATTCTAATAAATATTGTAGTTAGATTATAATTAATTACTATAATATAAATAACCTTTTAAAATAAGCTATAACTAGTTATAACAATATACATTATTATTATAACTTACTATATGAGGCATTATTAATTAAAATAGCTCTTTTTTACTTTTTTAAAAAAATTGAGTTTTTTCAATTTTTTAATATATATATATTTGACAAAAAGATTTACCAAATCACAAGACCAAATTATATAATAAAAAGATCTGTAAATTGCAAAAAAGTAAAAAAAAATTGAAAAATAACCAAATCTAAAAATATAAATATAAATTTTTAGATTAACTAGAATATTATAAAAATAAAAATCATTTAAATTATTAATAAATATACTTTAAAATTTTTATGTAAAGATAACTTTTTTTTATAATACTAAAGTTTATAAATTTTATTTATTATTGCAAAACTATATAATATCAATATTTTAATAAACTTTGTAGACTTTATTAATCCTTCAGAATTGGCTATCATGCATCTTTTGATGATTTGTTAGAGAACTTTTTCAGTGTTTTTAAGAACTTTTTTGTAAACTTTTCTTCTGTCTTTTGATATTTTTGAAAACTTTTTTGTAAACTTCTCTTTTGTCTTTCAATATTTTTGAAAAACTTTTTTGCAGACATTTTTTTTATTTTTCAGCATTTATTAGTAAATAAACTTTCTTATCTTTTGATCTTTTCTAACAAATCTTGTAGACTTTTACTAATCTTTTAGAATTGGTTAATAAACTTTCTCATAAACCTTTTGTTTATTGAAGAATTTTCTTGTAGATTTTCTTGTTTTTGGTAGTTTTAAAAAACTGTTTTGTGAATTTTTCACTGTTTTTTGATATTTTTGAAGAACTTTTTGCAAACTTTTCTTTGTTTTTCAGTATTTATTAGTAAGTGAACTTTTTTTTAATCTTTCAACCTTTTCTAGTAAGCTTTGTAAACTTTTATTAATTAATTAATAAATTTTTTTTTTGTAAATCTTTTATTTGTTAAAGAATGTTCTTGTAGATTTTCTTGCTTTTGGTAGTTTTAAAGAACTGTCTTGTAGACTTTTTTTCTGTCTTTTAATGTTTTTGGAAAACTTCTTGCAGACTTTTCTCTTGTCTTTCAGTATTTATTAGTAAGTAAACTTTTTTTTAATCTTTTAACCTTTTCTAGTAAGCCTTGTAAACTTTTACTAATCTTTTAGAATTGGTTAATAACCTTTTTTTCTTGTGGATTTTTTGTTTGTTAGTGAACTTTCTTATAGATTTTCTTGTTTTTGGTGGTTTTAAAAAACTGTCTTGTGGACTTTTCTCCTGTCTTTTGATGTTTTTAAAGAACATTTTGCAAACTGTTCTTTTGTCTTTTAGTATTTATTAGTAAGTGAACTTTCTTCTAATCTTTCAACCTTTTTAGTAAGCTTTGTAAATTTTTACTAATCTTTTAGAATTGGTTGATAAACTTTTTTCTTGTGAATCTTTTTTTTATTGAAAAACTTACTTGTGAATTTTCTTGTTTTTAGTAATTTTAAAAAACTGTCTTGTAGATTTTTCTCCTATCTTTCAATGTTTTTGAAAAACTTCTTGCAGACTTTTCTCTTATTTTTTAGCATTTATTAGTAAATGAACTTTTTTCTAATCTTTTGATCTTTTCTAGTAAGCCTTGTAGACTTTTACTAATCTTTCAAAATTAGTTAATGAACTTTTTTTCTTGTAAATCTTTCATTTGTTAAAAAACTTGTAGATTTTCTTGTTTTTGGTAGTTTTGAAAAACTGTTTTATAGACTTTTTTCTTGTCTTTTGACATTTTTAAAAAACTTCTTACAAACTTTTATCTTGTCTTTTAGTATTTATTTGTAAGTGAACTTTTTTCCAATCTTTTAACTTTTCTAGTAAGCCTTGTAAACTTTTACTAATCTTTCAGAATTAGTGAACTTTTTTTCTTATAAATCTTTCATTTGTTAAAAAAATTTCTAGTGTTTTTGAAGAATTTTCTTGTAGACTTTTTACCTATTTTTTGATGTTTTAGAAGAACTTTCTTGTAGACTTCCTTCTGTTTTTTGACATTTTTGGAAAAGTTTTTTGCAGACTTGTTTCTTGTTATTCCTCTTATCTTTTTAGCATTTAGTTGATGAACTTTCTTGTGGATTTTCTTCTAATATTTTAACATTTTTGGTAAAATCAAAGGAATATTTACAAGAAAGCTTACTAACTATTTTTTTATGAATTTTCTTCTAGTTTTTTAGCATTTTTTTTAGTAAATTTTATGTAGATTTCTTTCTGATATTTTTTTAAAGAATTTTTATATAATATTTTTTTGTTTCTCAGCATTTTTCTAATAAATTTCTTGTGAATATTTCTTTGGTTTTTCAGCATTTTTTTTAGTAAATTCTTTGTAAATTTTTCTTTGGTTTTTTGGTGTTTGTTTAGTGAATTTTATATAAATTTCATTTTGGTCTTTCAGCATTTTTTCTGGTGAATCTCTTGTGGATAACTTTTTTGTCTTTCAGCATTTTTTTGGTGAATTTCATGTAGATTTCCCTTTGGTATTTTGATGCTTTTCTGACAAATTTCTTGTAGATATCTTTCAGGTTCTTTAGCATTTTTTTGGTAAATTCTCTTGTAGATTTTTTCTGGTTTTTTTGTGATCTTTTGGTGAATTTCTTGTAGATATTCTTCTAGTCCTTTGGCATTTTTTTTTGAAGAATTCTTTTGTAAATTTCTCTCTGATCCTTCAGTATTTTTTTGTAAATTTCTTATAGATATCTTTCTGGTTTTTGGTATTTTTTTGATAAATTTTATGTAGATTTCTTTCTGATTTTTGTACTAAGTTTAGGTAATTTTTTCAATCAATTAATTAAAATTATCTTTCTGTTTAATTTTTTTTAATTTGTATAATTGTTTTTTCTTTATTAGAAGATGTACTAATTTTAACTTTTTCTTTATCTAAACTATTAAATTTTAAATAATATTGTTTTAATATTTTTGAAATTATTGTAAATTTTTGTTTTAACTAATTTGTTTATTTATAAAAATATACAACTTGATTTTTTTCATCATCAAAAATTGTTTGTATAATATTATATCTACTGAGAATTAAATTTTGAACTATATTAATTAAATTATTAAAATTATCTACATACTTCTGATTTTCTTAAAAATATTTTTATTAATTCAAAAAAATTTATCTAAACTAAATTTAATATGTTCTGTAATGAAATAATAAGTTATACTATCATATAATCTTGTTAAAACTTTCTAAACTAAATATGCAATTATTATATTATTCTTATTTTGTTTAAAACAATTATTTGAATAAATTATTAAATTTTTTTACCTAATCCATATAATTCAAAATAATTATAAATATAATTATATAATAAAAATAATATTATTATTTACTTAATATAGAAATACATCATTATATATTTTAAATAAATAAACTTTGTATAAAGATTTAAAATAAATTTTATTCTAATAATAAAATAATTAATAAATAATTATTAGTATTTATGATTAAATTTTTATAAATTTAATAAAATTATTTACTTCTTGTTAAGATAAATGTAGTAATTAAATTTATTAAGTATAATTCCAAGAAAGATAACTGTAATATTTAAAGAATTTAGTTTTTCAGAATGTATTATATTTTTAATTCTAAATTTTTTAATATCTTTATATACTATTTTAATATATTTTTAATAAAATTTTTAATTATAAAAATAATGTTTATAAAATAAATTATTAAAAATTAAAATTATTTAAATAATTTATAAAATTTAATTTTTTTTTTTTTAAATATTAAGATGAGTACTTGTAACTCAGAATTTTATTAGTAGTATATTTGGCTAATAGATGCTTTACAACTACAGAGAGCAACTATAGAAAGAGTGTACAACTAGCCACTTGTACAACTTTAGTCATTGTCTAATTTAAGTAGTCTGCTCAAAGGTCCTACACTAGCTGCTATATCTGGAACCTACTTGTAGGTTCCTTATTTAACCATTCTGTTTCCATATCTATTCACCTACCTCTGCCTACTAATGATCCTGGCTAATGCTGATGAAAATATCTATGGCCACTAAGTCTTTAAAGCAGTTCATTCATATGTGGAATCTTTGACCTTATACTAAACCTTTCAGAATCTTCTGTATCCCATTCTTACAGCTAACCTGGTATCGCTATGACTGAGACCAACATTGGTGGTCAGAGCATACTATTAAACTGCTATGTCCTTATAGAGTTCACCCCAACCCCAGTACTGACTTTACAATATATCCTTACTACTTTGGTATTCAATTTAAATTCCACTAAGCTGCCATTTCAGATAGCCCAGAAAGGTAGATCGAAACTATACACCTCTGGTTCACATGTTTGCTGGCATGTGTTCTTTTCCTCTAGAACTCGAAAATTCCAGCAGCCTGGTTGGTTCATCCAGTCCCTCCTCAAAGATCAGCACATTTGTCTGGTTTTACAAGTTCTAGCTCCATTTCATAAGTCTAGTCTTTACAGTAGTACTGTCGAAGGTTCAGGTTACCTCTTTACTCAGGTCTTCCAAGTGGGCTTCCATCTTCCTATCTGGTTCCTATGATTTATACAGCCTAAGGACTTATCTTGGGTTCACACTACCTAGTACCAGTTTGTGTTTTCTTATACAATATTGTATGAGTGCCTAGACCTTCCAGTCATGCTAGTATGACATAGGTTACAGGTATCCTATCCTAACCAATCACAGAAGACAGTTAGCTATAACACAGAAAGAATTGCAAATTTTTGCTATCACTGAGATTTGAACTCTAGACCTGCCACTTGGGGATTAACAACCTATTCACTTCACTAGGTCGCTACACCCTTTTATAAAATTTAATTAAAAATTAATTTAAATAAAAAATTTTAATTAAATTTATTTTTATAAATTTAAACTTACTTTTAATTTTCTTACTCTTCTTGTGCCTATTAATATGTTCATACTATTCTAAAACTTTAGTTTCTTTTTTTTTAATTAATTAATAATTTCAATAATTTGCATTAAATCTTATATCTTTATATTTTAAACATAAATTATTATATGGAGTTAATTTTTTGATACATGGAAAAATTTTTTTCAAATTCTAATAAATGTCATTAAACTAATTTCAAATTAGTTATTAGTATTAATTGTTTCTAAATATTAAGTATGTAAAAATAAATAAGTAGTATTTGTTAGTAAATATATAATAGCAATAGTATTATTACAAAAACTTTGTTTTATAAAATTTAAATTTATTATAAATAAAATAATAGATTTTAAATTAATTATAATATTAATAAAATAAAATTATTATAAATAAACAAAATAATTATAAATAAAATAATTTAAAAATTATCTAAAGAGAGGATAGGGTCTCATAGCCTAGTAGTCTAGGCACCCCTTCCTCCACAGACAAGGTTGATGGTTCAATTTCAGCTGAAGACAAAACTTTGTAATCTATGAAAGCATATGAATATATGCGAAGCTCTGTGACTTAAGTTCATATGAATAGAAAATTAATATATAAGAAAGTTCCTAGAAGGAAGTTTCTGATATGAAGAGTTGGCACTCAATGTGAAAGAAGTGGTGAACATACCAGAAATGAAGAGAAGGTGCACTAGCGAGTAACACAGTAAACATAAAAGAAAACTATAGAAAAAGAATAAACTTACTGAAACTTGAACATTTCTGGCATCAAAACCAGTTTAGTGAATACAGAATATACTAATATAGATAAAATCTAAGGGGGTAATCTTGGTACTATACTTAGTAAGTTTGTGTCAAGAGTAAATTTGAAGGACTATAAATACTCGGTAACATCCAATGAGATAGTACTTTGATATAAATAGTAATTAGATAGCTCTAACCTGATATGTCCATATAGTAATAGAAAGTTGTAATGCATAGAATTGAAAATCAGAAAGTTTAAATAGGTGATTCACAGGTGGATCTCAGATATGATAGCTAGTAAATAACTCTTAGGCAAAACCTTTAATTAGATAATGATTAAAGTTATATATATGACTAGTTATACTTTCATTGATAAATTTTGTATTAATTAATAACCAGATATTACTCAATAAAAGACAGACAGGCAAGATTGCTACTTATAATACAAAAATTATCTGAAGATAATAAATCATTTTGTTTAACAAAATTTTCTATAAAGATAAATATTTTTATTACTGTCTCAAAAGATATTATTTAATTTTTAACTTATTTAGTTTTTAAATTAATATATAAATTATATTATGTTTTATAAAATAATTTTTTAAATTTTTCTATCTTGTATCTTCAAAACTATAAATCAGTTTAAAAGATTTTTACAAATTGATTTTTCTTCAAGCTATATTTTGTAGTAAGCTTAAAATTCTTTAAATTTTTAATTATTTCTGATTATTTAGTAATAGAAATTATATTTAATAAATATATATTTTGTAAAGATTTAGTAAGATTTTTAAAATTTAAATATCTTTTTAAAGTTACAGAATATTCAACTTGAGTTTGTAACCAATTTTTTTCACAACAAACTTTTTCAAAAAAATTTTTAAAGTCATTATTTTGTAATAAATTTATTTTATTTTCTAAACCTTAATTATTGTTTTCTTGTTTTTCAATATCTTTTTTTTTATAATTTTTTTAAAATTTGAAAGCTTTTTTTTAGTCCAAATCTCATTTTCTAAAAGACTATTTTCTGTAATTTCTAAAATTTCAGATGATTCTAATAAAGATAAATTATCATCTTTTTGAACTAAAAATTGAGATTGAAAATTTGAAAGGTCTGTTTGTAATTAAGTATTTTTTATAAGTTTCTTCAAAAATATTTTATTTAAAGAAAAAATAGATATTTTTACAAAATAAAAATTTTAAATTTGATATTTTAATCAATATAATTAATTATATATATATTAATCATAATACAATATACAATATTTAAAATTTAATTATTATTCTATTATTGTATTATTTTTTTTGATGTTAAGGTGACCTTTTTGGTCTTTTTAACTTTTATTAATTATTTATTGGTATTGTGATTCAATAAACCATTACAGGAGAGCATACAATTGACTACACATATAACTTTTCTATATTACCTATTTAAAAAGTCTGTCTGAAGGTTCTTTACTAATTGCTATATCTAACACTTCTGCTTGGATGTTCTACTTTAAACTCTCTGAACCTGTAATCTGTGTTAACTTACTAGGTTATATTCAGATGCCCAGATCATCATTTCAATTTTAAGACTAATTTATTCTCAAGATAAACTCTCTAGAGCCTTCTGTACCTATTTTTATAGCTAACCTAGATATTGCTATAGCAAAACCAACACTTGTAGTTAGAGCTTAATTATTAAACTGCTATGCTTTTGTAAAGTTTACTCAGATCTTAGTATCTACTTCATAGCATAACTTCAGTATTTAGTATATTTTTGAATTTTACCAGACTTCCAATTCAGATAGCCTATACAAGCCTATGGCCAGTCTATCAGTATATTAGATGATCTAATATCCTTTTTCTTCAGTTTGTTTTGGCAGCCTGGTTTGTGATATCTCTAAGACTTCCAACCCAAAGGTTCTTGCCTGTCTAGTTACTAAGACCTAAGTATCTGTTTTCTTAAAATAGCCTTTACAGTAGCACTATTAAAGATTTGGCTATCTTTTTATTTAAGTCTTTCCAAATGAACTTCTTTTTACTTAATTTACATGGCTATAAGGACTTATCTAGTGTTTGCACTGCCTAGTTATTAGTTTGCATTCCTCTGTATAACTCCAACATTGCACAGATGCCCTATGACTTGCCAGTCATACTGATGCAACTGCTATTACAGATATTCTAACCTAATCATTAGTAACAGTTACCATAATACAAATATTATATAGGTAATTATTTAAATTTTTATCATCAATAGGATTTGAACATCTAACCTACCACTTGGAGAGTTGACAACCTGATCACTTCACTAGGTTATTATACTTCTTTTATTATTATATTATATAAAATTCAAAACATATTATTTACTAAAATTTTATATTATTAAAAAAAAAAACTTATGCATATTTGTATCTATAATACAATAACAATAATCTTAATAAGCATATTTATAAGAATATTAATTCTAGTGCAGTAGTTGGATTGTTATTCTTCAAGTAGCAGGTCTAAGTTTCAAATCCTACTTACAACAAAATTTAGAAATTATATTTGCATTATAGTAACTGTTTTCTATCGATTAGTTGGCCTCATGTGACTGTAACTCAGATATATCAAGTTGGGTCCTACTGATATTGGAAGCTCAGAGCATCTATATAAAGTATAATATTACATATACATAAAGAAATATACAATCAGTATTGCATAAAACTTTGATGCAAACCTATAATAAAACTATCAGACATAGAGACTAAGGAACTGAAGTAACAGAAATCTACTTGAAAATTTCTGAGCAAAGAGATAGCATGAACTT
This sequence comes from Cetraspora pellucida, assembly GCA_910591915.1. NCBI lineage: Eukaryota > Fungi > Glomeromycota > Glomeromycetes > Diversisporales > Gigasporaceae > Cetraspora > Cetraspora pellucida. The sequence continues at coordinate 8,322 of CAJVQA010000852.1, read as the reverse complement.
TTAACAGTACCATCAGACTGGTTAAACCTATAAAACACTTTCATAGAAACTAAAGGTTAAAACCAGATGACAAATATGTGTAGATAAACATATAACCAACTAGGCTGCCAGACTCACTAAAAGAAAAAGATACAGAAGTATATTATACTAAACCATCTGAATTAGTAGTTTAGAATAAGACTAATAGTTCCAAGTTGTGACTAGTAGGAGATAATAGAAAAGATGATAAGAAGATAGATATTGGGGTTTTAGTAAACTTTACAAGAATAAAAATAATGTAATATAATGATTAAACAGACAACTCCAATAATTGCAAGTGTTAGGTAACTATAGTATGTTGCATAAAACTAGGTCAGTATGTGTAAAATATAAAGGCTCTAGTAAGTTTTTTGTTAATAATAAAGTAGTCCTAAGAGTACCAACTAGCATCAGGAACTTGAATAGGTGTAGTTTTGAAGATGTTCTTGTGATACAAGGAGAATTGCATATACAGAGAATTTAAATAAGCAAGACTTCTAGTTAACTTGCAGATATAGTATCTAATGTAAAACTTATATAGTAATGTATAAGTAAACTACTTAAATTAGACACCAAAAGTGCATATGTGACTAGTTGTAATCTTCAATATAAGATAGCTCCAGGTGACATGCTGTGTTCTATATACTTAAATAAAAATATTGCATTCTAAAGATAGGAACTTTAATATTTAAAAAAAAAATAAGCATGTTTATTAACAAAAACTTTATATGTATCTGCAAGTACATACAAGAAATACCAAAAGACTAGAGGAAAATTTACAAGATAATTCAAATTCAAAAAAGCATCAAAACAAAGGGAAATCTATATAAAATTTACCAGAAAAATCCTAAAGGATCAGAGAAATATTTACAACAAATTTATCAAAAAAACACTGAAAGACAATAGAAAAATCTGTAAGAAAATTCACTAAAAAAAAATGCTGAAATACTAAAAAGAAATCTACATAAAATTCACTAAAAAAATGCTAAAAAATTAGAAGAATATCTATAAGAAATTTGCCAAAAAAATACTAAAAGACTAAAGAGAAATTCACAAAAGAATTCTCTAAAAAAAAAAAACCAAAGGACTAGAAAGATATTTACAAGAAATTTATCAAAAAAATGCTAAAGGATCAGAAAAAAATTTACAAAAAAATTCTTTAAAAAAAATTACCAAAATACTAGAAGAAAATCTACAAAGAATTTGCCAGAAAAATTCTGAAGAACTAAAAGAATATTTACAAGAAATTTATCAAAAAATGTTAAAGGATCAGAGAGAAATTCACAAAAAGAATTCTTTAAAAAAAAATATCAAAATATCTACAAGAAATTTACCAAAAGACTGTCAAAGAATCAGAGAAAAATTGACAAGAAAATTCTTCAAAAAAAAATGCCAAAGAACCAGAAAAAAATTCACAAAAAAATTTTTTATAAAAAAAAATATCAAAAAACTAAAAAAAATCCACAAAAAGAATTCTTCAAAAAAAAAATATAAAAATATTCACAAGAAATTTACCAAAAAACTGCTGAAGAACCAGAGAAAAATCTACAAAAAAATAGTTGAACATTCTTGTTAATATTCTTCTAATTTCATCAAGAAAGATTACTAACTAAATACTAAAAAGACAAAAAAAAAGTCTACAAAAAAAGTTACAAAAAAAAATGCAGAAAGGCAAGAGGAAAGTCTGCAAATTCTTCAAAAATATTGAAAGACAGAAGAAAAGTTTATAAGAAAGATTAAAAATGCTGAAAATATAAAAATCTTAAGAAAGTTCTTCAACAAATGAAAGATCCATAAGACAGTTCATCAACCAATTTCAAAAGATTACTAAAAATCTACAATATTTACTAGAAAATATTAAAAGATTAAAAAAAAGTTTACTTACTAATAAATACTAAAAAACAAGAAGAAAGTCTGCAAAAAAATTTTTCAAAACCATTGAAAAACAGGAGAAAAATCTACAAGAAAGTTTATAAAAATATTAAAAACTACAAGAATATTCTTTAACAAACAAAAAATCTACAAGAAAGTTCATTAACTAATTCTGAAATATTAGTTAAAGTCTACAAGGTTTACTAGAAAAGTCAAAAGATTAGAAGAAAGTTTACTTACTAATAAATGCTAAAAGACAGAAAAAGTTTGCAAGAAAGTTCTTTAAAAATATTGAAAAACAGAAGAAAAGTCTACAAAAAAGTTCTTCAAAACTACTGAAAACAACAAAAAAGTTCTTTAATAAAAGATTTACAAAAAAGTTTAATTAATTATAAAGATTAGTAAAAGTCTACAAGATACTAGAAAATATTGAAAGATTAATAGAAAGTTCATTTACTAATAAATGCTAAAAGACAAGAAAAAAAGTCTGCAAGTTTTTTAAAAATATCAAAAGACAAGAGAAAAGTTTCCAAAATGTTTTTCAAAATATCAAAAGACAGAAGAAAACTTCATAAGAAAGTTTTTCAAAAATACTAAAAACTATACAAAAGTTCTTTAACAAAAAATTTACAAAAAGTTTACTAATCAATTCTAAAAGATTAGTAAAAGTCTACAAGGTTTACTAGAAAATATTTTTTTTATATATTTATATATAATTGTTTTTTAAATAAATGAAGTAATAAGGATGGCAATTCTAGTATAATAGTTGGGTTGTTATTCTCTAAGTGGCAGGTCTAAGGTTCAAATCCTATCTACAATGAAATTTGGAAATTAATTTGTATTACAGAAATTGTCTTCTGTTGATCAGTTGGCCTCATGTGGCTGTAATCTAGGTATACCAAGTCAGGTCCTACTTATCATTGAAAGCTTAAGGCATCTATACAAAGTGTAATGTTATATGTATATAGAGAAATGATAATAACTGATATTGCATAAGACTTCAGTGCAAACCTATGATAAGATTGCTAAGTGCAAAAGACTAAGAAACTGAAGAAACAAAATCCTACTTGGAAATTCCTAAGTAAAGAGATAGTACAAACTTTTAATAGTATTGTCAGATTGATAGAAGCTTATAAAACATCTTTATAGAAACAGGCAAATAAACCAGATAACAAAATATGTAAAGAAGCATATGATCAGCCAGGCTGCTAAAATTATTAGAGGAAAAGGATATTAAGATATATCATATTGAACTATTTGAATTGGAAATCTAGGAAGTCTGTTGGTTTTAAGTTGCAGTTAGTAAAAGATGATGGAAAAGATGTCAGAAAGATAGATACTAAGATTTGTGTGAACTTTACAAAAGTAGAAATAGTATAACATTGCAGTTTAAAGTTAGCCCTGACTGCAAGTATTAGGTAACTATAGCATGTTATATAAAACTAGGTTAGCTGTGTAGAACATAGAAGGCTCTAGTAATAATGCTTCTAAGAATATACTGCATAAAATAAGGTATGGAGTTCTAAGAATATAAGTAAGCAACTAAACCTTCTCAACTAACTTATATAGTAAAGATGATCTAATAATACAGTAAGAATTGCAGTACAGAAAGTTTAAATAGACAACACCTCTAGTTGAGTTGCAGGTATGGCAGTTAGTATAAAACTATTGCCAGACTACTTAATTAGACACCAAAAATATATATGTGACTAGTTGTACTTTCTAATATAAAAAGACTTTTTTGAAACCTTGGTCATAAGTCTCTATATCCTAACTACTAAATAAAAAATCCTAGCTTCAAAAGAAACTAGTTTAACTACAAAAAAAAAAAATAGATAAAATAATAAAAAAAAAACAAAAAAAAACTAACAAAAATGATATATATAATGTAATGAAAATTTTATTAATTAAACACTAATAATTAATCTAAAATAAATTAAAGTTACAAGTTATCAACCAGTATATTTTGAAATTTCTATGTAAAACTGTAAAATGCTATTTTTAGATTAAAAATCTTGTTTATTATATTTTTTTAAAACTTAATTTATTTAAAATAATTATATATAAAAAAAGACTATTTTAATTGATAATCTTCTATATAGGTTCTACACTAACTGTTATATTTGCAATTTAATTATAGATATTGTTTATTTAAACTATCTGTATTGCAATCTTAACTATATCACTAAATTATCTTTAATATCAATATTAGTTAAAAAAATCTAGATACTTATTTATATTCTTAAGACATCTTATCTTATTTATATAATTCATCTTCAAGACATCATTACTAGAACTTGCTATATTCTAATTTATAATTAACCTAGTTTACAACTTCTTGTGAAGTTCATACAATCTCAATACTTTTTTTTTACAACTTTACTAATATTATATCTATCTTTACAAATCTTTTCATATTACAAATCCAATTAGTTTTGCATAATATAACTTTATGCTCAAATCAATTAGTAATCAAATTAGTAAATCCTCTATCTAAAAGTTCTTGTCTGTACAAATTACCTACTTTAGATTTTCTTTTTCAGATCAAGATCTTCATAAATAATATTATTAAAAGTTATACTACTTTTTCACTTAAGATTTTCAAGCAGACTTCTAATTTAAATATATACTTTTCAGATTTATTGCATACTTCCAAAGTTAATCTTATATAACCAGAATTATAAAATCTACAAACCTCAATTTATGAATAAATTTACCAAAATAAAACTATTTTTCAAAATTTTACCACCAATAGAATTTAAACACTAGACCTATTGCTTAAAAAATGATAACACTAGAATCACCATTCTTATTTTAATTTTCTTATATATAATATTAAATAAAAAAGTTAATTAAATTTAGATAAATAAATATTAAATAATTTTTATTCAAATTTTAGATATCTACAATATAAAAAAAAAACTATTTTTTTAACTTTTAATGAATGTTTTTGACAAACAACTATCCAAATTCAATGGTTTTTTTATATTTTAATTCTATAAACTCGTAAAATTAAAATCAAAAAATTCATTAAATTTGAATAAATAATTATCAAGAAATCTTTGCTTAAGTTTAGTAAAAAAATTTTCCAATTTTTAGTTCTTTTTCTAAGATATTCTCATTTTTTTTAAACTTCTAGCAAAGATTTCTCAATAATTATTAAACCAAATTCAATATACTTTTATTATTTTAAATTTGCAACTGTATAAAATTTTTTACCAAGTTTGGTCAAGTAGTTATTGAGAAACCTAAAAGTCTAAAATTTTGAATAATCGCAAATTTTTTAGGTTGGTATCATTAGAACAGTTAACGCAAGAACGTATCTGAGGCACAAATACAATCAAATACTGTTTTATATAATTATTTTCAAATATAAATATATATTGTCAAAAAAAAATCAAAAATAAATTTATAAACAAAATTTGTCTAAAATTACTTAAGAAATACTATTTAAAGTTTACTTCCAACATTTTCATATTCGTTAGCAATCTTAATCAACATTTTACCAGTATTCTCACCTTTAAATAGTTTTAATAATGCTTGGGGCGCATTTTCTAATCCATCTACTATGAAATCTCTTCTTTTGAGCTTTCCTTGCTGCAACCATTTTGAAAGGTCAGATATTGCTTCTGGAAATCTATCTTGATAATCATAACTGTGTTCAAGTAAATTAATAAACATTAATCCTTTATTACTTATTAAACATATTTTATTTCGCATTACTTACACAATAAATCCTTCCATTCTACCTCTCTGAGCAATCAAAGTAATATAATTGGAAGGTCCTTTATAATTTTCTTCATTATATTGGCTGATAGCTCCACACAGAACTATTCTAGCATACCTCGCTATCCTTTTTAAACAAAGATTTAATATGTCACCCCCGACATTATCAAAATATACATCTATATAATTTGGCGTTGCCTGGGCCAATTTCTTAGGAAAGTCGGGATCACGATAATTTAAGGCAACGTCGAAACCTAATTCATCTACTATCCAGGCGCATTTATCAGGAGAGCCGGCTATACCTATTACTCTTGCACCTTTGATTTTTGCAATTTGACCTAACAATTACAAGAAAGGTAAATGATGAAATATATCGACAATTTCACAATATATGCATAAATTACACTAAATTACAAGAGTGAACAAACATACCAACCACACTTCCTGTTGCACCAGCAGCCTAAAAACATAGATAATTACGTAATTACATGGAAATAGTGGAAATAACATTCACACAAGAACTTCAGAAACTTACTCCCGATACAACAACAGTTTCGCCAGCTTTTAGTTTACCTACAACATAAAGTAAACATAGAGTGAAAAGTCGAAATATATGTAAATATATCAATGGATGTGCAAAATCAGTGTTGGGAAATTGGACCAACTTTGTTCCACTGAATCTATAAGCTGATCATGGGCTTATAGATTGCTATTGAGACGCAGAAGTCCAATCCTACTTCAAATTACTAGGCTTATAAAGGTGTTCACACCGTAAAATTAATTCAAAACTTACCAACTATTTATCGAAAGCACGTTTTAATGAGATACAATAAAATAAGATATTATCAATATAAAATATATGATTTAGCAGAAGAATCATGAGGCTTACCATCTAATAGCCCAAAATACGCAGTCAACCCGGTTATACCAAACAAGCCGAGATAATCACAAAGAGAAGACTTAGGTGGTGGACTATACAAAATTCAATTATACATCTGATGCTAATAAATATGCAATTAAATCACATGTCAAGCTTACAAAAGTTTTTCAACCCCGTTTCCATCACTAACAGCATATTCTTGCCAACCTGCAAGAAAAAAAAAAATTAGAATAATTCAAATTGCCTCCAAAATTAATACAATGAGGTTCTCAGATCAGCCGAACTTTTGACAATGAGCATTTAGGGAATAATAAGGAAAGCTTATTTATGAAGGTCAGTATATGCCGCATCTAGGGGTCTTATCATATACAGTCGCACCCCCACTGAGTGCATCCTACCGGGACCATAGAGAAAAAAATTAAAATTATGCACTTAGAGGGGGTTTACACTTATAGAAAATAAAACATATATGGCTTTTATAAGTTGGGGCCAAACTGTATCGGCATTTAGAAAGGTTTTACATAGTACTTGCACTTAGGGTGTGACTGTATGTCGAAACAAAAGAAAACGCAATATATTACCGAAAAGTCCCGAAACCTTATCACCGACTTTGAATTTAGAATTTTTTGATACAATAACCTCTGCAAATAATTCAAACAGTCGAAATTAAAGTTAGCAATTTAAGATAAGTTATACTTAAACCAGTAAAAGAAATACTCTGGCCATGGAAAAAAACGAGGTATCTGATCATGTGCTTCCGAACACTTTGATGCTTTAAAATCAAAACAGAAACAATATATGGTCAGAGTTAGAACTATAAATAATGGTGAAATAATTCATCACTATTGGTGCTGAATTGATGGAATTCGTGAAATTAATTTCATCAGCAACTCTAATTAGGACTATCAACACCTCGTTTTTATCATGACTGGAGAGTGCTTTAAAAAGAATACATTACCACCAACAGTGTAACCACGCATTAATTCGTTTATAGCTACACGAAAATAAGGGTTACAGTTAATATATCGTTTTAAATTTTAGAACAGACTTAACGCATTAATTAATAATTACCGAGAGGTGGAGTGTAGCTGGTATTCACAAAATGAATTGATGACGACTAAATGAATATTTATAATTCTGTACATAAGAGTTTACCTTCTAACGTTATTCATAATTCCACGCATCGCTAATGAATTATAAAGCATATTAAGTAAGAAAAAGTAGCTTCGTTAAACACGAACGAATAGAAATAGAATACCAGGATCCAAAGACAAATAATAATTCTTTACTAGGATTTGTCCGTCAGACAAATCATTTTGCGAAGGTACTGGAACTTTTACAATTTTGAAAGTTTCACTTGGTTCAAAGAGGCCAAAAGGCCTCTTTACAAATAATATTCGAGTATTTTGGAGAGACATTTTTTATGCAATAATACCGATAATGATAACAATAATTACATAGGAGAAAGTTTAAGAAGAGGTAATCATAGCTTACATAGCGTCACCTAGCAAAAATGGTAGCCGGAAATATTTGCCGGTTTCGAAGTAAATCTTAGTAATGATAACTGAATGTTAGACAATCATTTTAGCTCCCGCTATAGTTAAAAAAAGGAAATTTTATGTAATTATCAATGAAAATCATTACGATTATTAATCATTGTTCGTTATCAAGGCACTTTACCTTTCATTCGTCATAGTGTTGGGTTCGGAAGATTGCGACTCTGTCGCTCCAAAATTCTAAACCTCGTGCAACGTACGACAAGTAACCTTTTCGAAAGAGGGTGTTAGATTTGGCTTGTGGGCGAGAAAGGCTTTCGGTTACTTTGG
>CAJVQA010000851.1:0-29472 GCA_910591915.1 Cetraspora pellucida | reverse complement strand
GTGTGCAGTAACTTTGTGAAAAGTGAGCTGAATGTTGTATAAGTTAATGAAATTGATAAGAGTTTGCCAGATAGAGAAGTATGAAGTATGAGTATAAGAAAGTTTAGAAGCTAATAAGCTGATACTGTAATATTTGAAGATTACAGATTGTAAGTTAATAAAGATATGAACAGAACAGTTTCTAGGAGCAGTAATAATTGCTGAAAGGATAGCAAGAATTTTAGCTTTAAAAGAACATAGCCAAAGTTTAACTTGTGCCTGAAATGAATGAGTAGTTGTAGAGTTATCAACTTGGACCCAGTCTATACCCATAGAGCATTAAGAAGTACCAAGCTCAATAACAGAACCATCAGTATAAAATGAGATAATAGGTAGTTAGATTATAATTAGAATTAGCAATAGACTGTAAACTGTCAGTAAGTTGGTGCAATTGAAAAATGCAAGATAATTGTTGTAGATTAATTGTTAATAAAGAAGGAGATAAGATATGTAATGAATGTCAAATGGCTACAGAGTATGCAATATCAAGAAAGTTGGCATGTAAGTTAAGAGTTTTGTCAGAATTAATATGACAAAGTAATTTAGTAGCCAAATTTGTAGAAATAAAGATGATGCATTTGTTAACAATTATATTAAAATTAAGATGGCATTCAGGACATATGGTAGTAATAGAGAGAGGAGTAGAATAAGGGTTAGTAAACTAAGACTAAAATGAACAGTACCAGTAAGTGATAAGAGTAAGACCTGTAGAACTGTTATGCCTTCTGGCCTTGCCAACTATGATTTGATTATTGAGGACAGTAAATAACTAGGACTTGGTATTAGAGTTAAAGTGACCAGTAGTATAAAAAAATTAGTTTGATTGAGATAGGTTAAAATGATCATATAATGAATGTTGATAGGAATGACTTGTAGTGATATTCTTAAGAATAGTAAACTATTAAAATATAACACCTTTAGAAAGTTTGTTTAGTTTAAGAGAAATATGATGCCAATGTAATAATATAAATTATTATAGATAATAAGTTGGTCAAGAAAGAGAAGTTTGTGATATTTAAGTTGTTTTTTAAAAACAGAATATTTAGAATGAGAGGAAAGAAGAGATTTCAGAAAGATAGTTTCATTATATAAAATGTAAGGAATATTATAAGTTGAATTAATTGAAAATGTCTAACCAATATATTTAATAAGCTGTATAATTTTAAAATTTGTGGTTAGACAGTTAGAGCCATCAATAATTAGGTCAGGATGAGAAAAAATATTAATTAGAGACCAAAGATTGTTTTGTAATTGTTGGATTCGAATACAAGTAGATGTACTTAATAGGTCAGGATTATTAAGTTATTTAAGAAGATTAAGAATATAATATTGCAGTTGAATGTCTCAAACATGTTTGATGTTGTAGATTTGTGGATGTAAAAGAGTACTAGAAGGAATTATATGACAAAGTTTGGCTTTAAGTTTGACAAGGCCAATATGCTGAATGAAAATTTTGTTGCAAGTTAATTAATTGATTACAATGCTTTGAAGTCAGTATTCAAAAGTAGGAATAATCACTGTATTAATAATATAGCAAGCATGTGAATCAGTAATATGTTTGGTTTTAGCAATTTAAATTAGTTGAGAAGATTCAAAAATGAGTAGTTTTGTTTGTTTAGATTATTTGTTGTCCAAAGTGAACCAACAACCTAAAAATTTGAAAGGTATTTTAGAAGAGTGTAGAGGAAGAAAGTGGTTATTATAAGAGATAGGTGTATAATGAGATGAAGGATTATTGGTAACTGAATGGATTTTGAAGGATTGACTTGAATATTTGCTATAGCATAAAAGGATTCAGCTATAGATAATATATGTGATAGTTCAGATTGTGATAAAGCAATCCAAAGAGTATCATCTATATAAGTCAAGACAGAGTATTTTTTTTGTAATAAGTTAGATGTTTGAAGTTTGAGGTTAGTAGTTTAGAAAAATTGTAAGTTGTAACCAGAAGTGTTTGAATATATATAGGAGATGAGTGGATCATAATAGATACACTATAACAAAGAAGTAATAGTTTTATCTTGTTCAATACCATTCTGAACTAAATAGGATGAAGTTAAGCCAATATTAGCTATAACTTGATTGTGATGATCAGTAAGGAGGTGTCAATAGTAGATAAAGAAAGTGAAAAATGAGAAAGTATATGTTTAAAGAGAGTAAAGTTGACAGAGTCATAGCCTTTACTCATATATTGTGAGAATAACCAAATGTTCTTATAATTACAAGAAACAACTTCAATAAGATTGTTAAGAATATAAATAGAAATTAAAGTACTGTTGTTGAGAGAGTAACATAATTAAAAGGTGAGAGAATTAAATGTGATGAAAATATAAAGCTAAGTTGATTGGTAAGAATTTTAGTATAGAGCTTATGAATGTGTTCAACAAGACTAATAGGTCAAGTAAGGTTAAGGTCACCATCAAAGGTGTTTCATTTAGAGATAAGATAAATGCAGCTATTTTTCTATTGTTTGAAAATTCTGTTTTCAAGAAGACAACAGTTAAGAAAGCAATAATAGCAGAAGTACATTGAGGGCTAATATGTTTGAGCATTTCATAACTAATGCCTGCAGGACTACAGGCTTTGTTATTAGATAGTTGAAAGAGAGTTCTTAGAAGTTCATCATTAATAATAGGAGAATTAAGAAAATGATATTATGTTGGATTAATGTGAGAAAGTAGGAGATAATATTGTTGTCAAAAATTATTAAAAAGAGTTTGATTAATAGGTCTGTGTTCAGTTCAGTTTTGAAAATGAGATCAAATATGTTGTTTAATAGTTAGTGAGTCAGTAATAAGCTCTTGAGAAAGTTTTATATTGGTGAAGTGGACAAGTTGGTGATAATGATTAAGAATACTGTTGATAGCCTGAGTAGAATGTGTTGTAAGGTTAACACATCTTTTGTCAGTAGCTTGGTTAATTTGTTGTTGAAGTAAGAAGGAGTTTTTAAGATAATGAGCATAAAAGAGTTGTTTCCAGATTGAGTGAACATGTTGGAGCCAAGTTTGAATAAAGGTTGAATTAGTAAAGGTAAGTAAATAAAGGTCACATTGTGACTGTTTGTTAATTAGAAAGATGTATTGGTTGATATAAAAAATATTAGAATGTTGAGTAAGTTTTTTAACAAGTTTAATAATGTGATCAAGTTTTTGAGAAATAGGTATATTAGAGTACTGTGAGGTAAATATTAATGGTTGTAGCTTTGTTTGTGAGAAACTTTGTTAGGAATAGTATAAGTAGCAAAGTAAATAATAGAGCATTGAATTTTGTGCCAAGTGGTTTCAATACTTATATGAGTTTCATTGTTAATAGAAGTTTTGTATAATAAAAGTTGTTGAGATAAGGTATCTGCAAAGGATTTCCAGTCCTCTGTAGACATGGCTTTGTAGTTGAAAATATGACAATTAATGCCAGTATGTTTATGTAAGAATTTGCTATAAGCATGTGGAAATTTTAGATAGAGAAAAGAATTAGATGATCACTAGAAGTAGAAGTTTGACTATTATCAAGACTTTAAGAAAAAAGGAATTGTATATAGAATTGGTCAGTTCAGATGTAGTTGATATAACTATTACTAGTATTGTTAGACCAGGTAATGTGTTTGTTGTTAAAGTAAGCTCCAATATTATACATATTCAAATTATTAAGAAACTTAATAAGTTTGTATTTAGAAGAAAAGCTGTAGATATTGTCCTGTATATTGAAGTCACCAAGAATAATTGGATGAATATGAAGTTGAGAGGCTTGTTGAATCCAGTTAATTACTTTATTTTAGGTTTGGTTGTGGATAGAAATATCAGTTGATGACAGGTATACTAAAATGATGTAAAGCTTAATATTACTTTTAAAGAAAATATCAAGTACTATAGCACCTTTAGGATAAGTATGAATACTGTAAACATGAGGTTTAAGATAGTTGTGAATCATAATAGTAGTGCCTTCCATAGAGGTAGAAAAGTTAGACCAATAATAAGTAAAAAAGTTATTGTTGCAAAAAAAAAGATTAGATTTGTTAGAGATTTTTGTTTTTGTGATGCTTGCAATAAATATGTCATAATTAAGGCAGTAATCCTGTTATGCTTCTCTCTTAGTAGGTTCATTAAAGTCTTTGATATTGTGTGTAGCAATAGTTAGATTGAGATAATGTAGTTGAATTTGATAATAATAAGGGAGAATTATGATTAGAAATTAAGAAATCATTGTCAAAAAATAAATCAGATAAAATACAAGTAGAATTAAAGAGGTTAAATTTAAGAGGAAGATTATAGAATATAGGAAGAAGATATGGAGTAATAACAATATAATCTGGTAAAAGAATGTCATTAGGAAAATATATATAAGTTTCATTATAAGATAAATTAACAGAAAATATGATACAAGATACTGTTTTGGTTTTTTTTTTAATATTAACAGTGAGGCCATACCTTTAACTTTATTGAAATTCAATTGAAGTTTTTACAAAGAAAAGCTTGTTTTTAAATTATATATGAAGAATAAAGACTCAGACATATAATCTGTGACCTAAACCTACAAGAGTGGCCAAGGCTCACCTAGATTTGGATGTTAGTAATAATATATAAGAGAGGGATATGATATTTAATCTATTGGATAGTCCAAAGATCAATTTTAGTAATAATTTGTAGTATTGAAATAGAAGATAATAGTAGACTAGAAAGAAAATTATGAGTTAAGTTTGTAGAAGATGTAATTGAAGACTGTAATAAATGTAAAAAACAATATAGAAACCATAATTGGTTATATATTTGTTGGTTTAAATAAAGAATGAATTTAATAAAAAGAAAGGTAGCTATATAATAAAAAATAGAAGTATTATAAATAATAAAAACAAGGTCAATAGGGACTAAGCCAGATAAAGTAGAAATAAGAAATGGTATATGAAAAAAGTTGTGTAGTTTAAAACTGTTAAGTGTAAGAATTTCTTGATGGAGATTAGAAACAGAATTAGCAAACATGTCAAGAGCAGTAACATTTAAGATGCAGTTAAGAGAGTTAGAAATTAGATGATAAATTGTTTGAGTAAAAAGACAAAGAGTCCAGTGTAGTGAGAAACTAGTTTAGTTGCATTGGTGGAAGAGAGGAGAGTAGGAAGAGATATGTTTGTAAAGAGTATGGAAAACAGGTAGTTCATCCAAGAGAATTTTAACATGAAAGGTTTTAGAGTAAAGAAATAAAAACTATGAGCAAAGTTAGAAACTTTTTGATTGTTATTAATATAAAACCAAGTGGCTTCCTAGTTAATATTAGATACAATAGTAGACCATTGTTGAAAATGATATTGGGATGTCCAAAGTGTTATAATATGAGCTTGACAGATAATATGAATAAAGTATTGAATAGGAATCTCAATAGGAAATTGGTCAATAAATGAAATATATGCAGTATTATAAGGGTTGTTACTTAGAAATGTTAAGAAAGGTAGTATTTGATGACTATGAACAAGCTAATCAATAAGATTATTGAATGGATCATCTTGGTATGCAGTAACTTTGTAAAAGATAAGCTGAATATTGTATGAGTTAATAAAGTTGATAAGAGTTTGGCTAAATAAAGATGTATGATGTATGAGTATGAGAAAGTTTAGAAGCAGATGAGCAGATACTGTGATATTTGAAGATTACAGATTGTGAGTCAGTAAAGATATGAACAGAACAGTTTCTGGGAGCAGTAATAATTGCTGAAAGGATAGCAAGAATTTTAGCTTTAAAAGAACATAGCCAAAGTTTAACTTGTGTTTAAAATGAATAAGTAGTTGTAGAGTTATCAACTTGAACCCAGCCTATGCATATAGAGCATTGAGAAGTACCAAGTTCAATAACAGAACCATCAGTATAAAATGAGATAGTAGTTAGGTTATAGTTAGAATTAGCAATAGACTATAAACTGTTAGTAAGTTGGCATGATTGAAAGATGCAAGATAATTGTTGTGGATTGATTGTTAATGAAGGAGAAGATGGAATATGTACAGAATGTTGAATAGCTACAGAGTATGCAATATCAAGAAAGTTGGCATGTAGATTTAGAGTTTTGTCAGAATTAATATAACAAAGTAATTTAGTAGCCAAATTTGTAGGAATAAAGATGGTGTATTTGTTAGTGATTGTATTAGAATTAAGATGGCATCTAGGGCATATAGTAGTAGTAGAAGGAGGAATAAGATATGGGTTAGTAAATGAGACTGAAATGAACAGTGCCAGTAAGTAATAAGAGTAAAGTCTATAAAGCTATTATGTCTTCTGCCCTTGTTGACAATTATTTGATTATTGAGAACAATAAGTAACCAGAGCTTGGTATTAGAGTTAAAGTGGCCAGTAGTATAAGAAAAGTAGTTTGATTGAAGTAGGTTAAAATGTTCATATAATGAATATTGATAGAAATGACTTGTAGTAATATTCTCAAGAGTAGTAAACCATTGAGATATAACACCTTTAGAGAGTTTGTTTAGTCTAGGAGAAATATGATGCCAATATAATAATTATAAATTATTATAAGTGGTAAGTTGATCAAGAAAGAGGAGTTTGTAATGTCTAAGTTGTTTTTTGAAAACAGACTATTTAGAATTAGAAGAGAGAAGAGATTCCAGAGAGATAGTTCCATTATGTAAAGTGTAAGGAATATTATAAGTTGGATTGATTAAGAATGTTCAACCAATATGTTTAATAAGCTGTATAATTTTAAAGTTTGTAGTTAGCCAGTTAAGACCATCAATAATTGAGTTAGGATGAGAGAAAATGCTAATTGGAGACCAAAGATTATTTTGTAATTGTTAGATTTGAATATGAGTAGATGTGCCTAATAGGTCAGAGTTATTAAGTTATTTGAAAAAGTTAGGAATATGATGTTGCAGTTGAATGTCTTAATTGTGTTTGATGTTGTAAATTTGTGAATATAAAAAGGTACTAGAAGGTATTGTGTGACAAGTTTGACTTTAAGTTTGACAAAGCCAATATGCTGAGTAAAAATTTTGTTATAAGTTGATTGATTGATTACAATATTTTGAAGTTAGTATTCAAGAGTAGAAATGATCACTGTATTAATAATATAGTGAGTATGTAAGTCAGTAATACATTTGGTTTTAGTGATTTGAATGAGTTGAGAAGATTCAGAGATAAGTAGTTTTGTTTGTTTAGTTTGTTTGTTATCCAAAGTGAACCAATAGCCTAAAAATTTAAATGGCATTTTAGAAGAGTATAGAAGAAGAAGATAGTTATTATAAGAAATAAGTGTATAATGAGATGAAGGATTGTTGATAACCAGAATAGATTTTGAAGAGTTAACTTGAATATTGGCCATAGTATAAAAAGATTCAGCTATAGATAACATATATGATAATTCAGATTGTAATGAGGCAATCCAAAGAGTATTATCCATATAAGCCAAAACAATGCATTTTTTTTGTAATAAGTTAGATGTTTGAAGTTTGAGGTTAGTAGTTTAGGAGGATTGTAATTTGTAACTAGGAGTGTTGAGTATATATAGGAGATAAGTGGATCATAGTAAATTTGCTATAGCAAAGAAGTAATAGTTTCACCTTGGTCAATACTATTGTGAACTAGATAAGATAAAGTTAAGCCAAGATTAGTTATAACTTGATTGTAATAATCAGTAAGAAGGTTAGAGAGAATGTTAATAGTAGATGAAGAAAGTAAAAGATGAGAGAGTGCATGTTTAAAGAAAGTAAAGTTAACAGAATTATAAGCTTTACTCATATCTTGTAAAGTAACCAAATATCCTTATGATTGCAAGAAGTATCTTTAATAAGATTATTAAGAATATGAATAGGAATTGAAGTACTGTTGTTGGGAAGTGCAACATAATTAAAAGGTAAGAGAATTAAATGGGTTGAAAATACAGAGCTAAGTCAATTGGTAAGGATTTTGGTATAGAGCTTGTGAATATGTTCAACAAGGCTAATAGGTTAAGTAAGATTAAGGTCATCATCATAAGTGTTTTATTTAGAGATAGAATAAATATGACTATGTTTTTATTGCTTGGGAATTCTGTTTTCAAGAAGACAACAGTTAAAGAGAGCAATAATAGCTGAAGTGTATTAAGGGCTAATATGTTTGAGCATTTTATAACTAATGCCTATAGAACCACAGGCTTTGTTATTCAGTAGTTAGAAGAGAGTTCTTAGAAATTCATCATTAGTAATAGGAGAATTAAGAGGATGATACCAAGTTGGATTAATGTGAGGAAGTAGAAGATAGTATTGTTGTCAAAAATTATTAAAGAGAATTTGATTAATAGGTTTGTGTACAGTCTAATTTTGAAAGTGAGATCAAATATATTGTTTAATGATTAGTAGGTCAGTAATAAGCTCTTAAAGAAGTTTTATATTAGTAAAGTGAACAGGTTAGTAGTAATAATTAAGAATGCTGTTGATGGCCTAAGTAGGATGTGTTTTAAGGTTAACACATCTTTTGTCAGTAGCTTGGTTAATTTGTTGTTGAAATAAAAGAGAGTTTTTAAGATAATGAGCATAAAAGAGTTGTTTCCAGATTGAGTGAACATGTTGGAGCCAAGTTTAAATAAAGGTTGAATTAGTAGAGATAAGTAATTGAAGATCACATTGTGACTGTTTGTTGATTAGAGAGATGTTTTGATTGATATAAGAGGTATTGGAATGTTGGATAAGTTTTTTAACAAGTTTAATAATGTGATCAAGTTTTTTGAAAGATAGGTGTAATAGGATACTGTGAGGTGATTATTGATAATTGTAGCTGCATTTGTGAGAAACTTTGTTAGAAATAGTATAGGTAGCAGAATAAATAATAAAATATTGAATTTTATGCCAAGTAGTTTCAATACTCTCATGAGTTTTATTGTTAATAGGAGTTTTGTATAATAGGAGTTATTGAGATAAGGTATCTGCAAAAGATTCTCAGTCCTTCATAGACATGGCTTTGTAGTTGAAAATATGATGATTAATGCCAGTATGTTTATGTAAGGGTTTGCTATAAGCATGTGGAAATGTTCAGGTAAAAGAAAGAATTAAATGATTACTAGAAGTAGAAGTTTGGCTATTATCAAAACTTAAGAAAGATGAAATTGTATATTAAATTGGTCAGTTCAAATGTAGTCAATACAACTACTGCTAGTATTGTTTGACCAGGTAAAGTGTTTGTTGTTAAAGTAAGCTCCAATATTATACATATTAGAATTATTAAGAAAGTTAATAAGTTTGTATTTAGAAGAGAAGCTATGAGTATTGTTCTATATATTAAAGTTACCAAAAATAATAGAATAAATATAAAGTTGAGAAGCTTGTTAGATCCAGTTAATTACTTTGTTTTGAGTTTAGTTGCAAATAGAAGTATCAGTTGATGACAGATATACTAAAATAATATGAAGCTTGATATTACTTCAAAAGAAGATATCAAGTGCTATAGCACCTTCAGGATGAGTGTAAATACTAAACATGAGGTTAAGATGATTACAAATCATAATAGCAGTGCCTTCTATAGAGGTAGGAAAGTTAGACCAGTAGTAAATAAAAAATTATTATTGCAGAAAAAGAGGTTAGATTTGTCAAAAATTTTTGTTTCTGTGATGCTTGCAATGGATATATCATGATTGAGGCAATAATCCTGCCATGCTTTTCTCTTAGTAGGATCATTAAAGCCTTTAACATTATATATAGCAATAGGTTGAGATGATGAAGAGTTGAATTTAATGAAGGTGAGGAAGAGTTACAGTTAGAAGTTAAAGAATAGTTATCAAAAAATAAATCAGATAGGATAGAAGTAATATTAAAGAAATTAGATCTAAGAGAAAGATTATAGAATATAGAAAGAAGATATGGAGTAATTACAATATGATCTGGTAAAAGAGTGTCATTAGGAAGATATATATAGGCTTCATTATAAGATGAGTTAATAGAAAATGTAATACAGGATACTGATTTGTTGTTATTATATTTGTCAATATGTTTAATTAAAGTTTGAATAGTTTGACCATAGGGGAGAGTGCTAGATTATAATAAAGAAAGAATTTGTTGAAGTATGTATGAAGATCATAAAAAATTAAAGATGTTGTAAATAATCTTTCAAAATTGTTTTCTACAAGATTGATCACTATATGTTCAGCTCTCACATCTGTACATGGTACCATAGTCTGCCCTGTACGTTGGGTCTGACTATTATTATTCTGGCCTTTCATATAAATAGACTTGTCCACCTGCCTACTTATATTATTCTTTTTATTAACTACAATAGTTGTATCTTTTAATAAGGTAGTAGCTGCTTCAATGTGTATTGTAGAAGACAAGAAATTTAAAAAGAAGATTGTAAAAACAGAGAGTCAAGAATGGAAACAGATTGGAAAACCAGGTTGAATTTTTTGCTAAAAATTTCTCAGCTGCTAGGCAAGCAGTATTATTAAAGTATTTAATAATTTGTAAGTAAGTTGATTTTTGATTTTTAATAACATCAAAATAGGTAATAATTTGGACAAGAAATTTGGTATTGATAATGTTTTTGGTTAGTAAATTAATTGTCTCTTCCTTGGAGAGAGACTGTATATTATGGTTTTCTGCAGCAGTTTGATAATATAAAGAAAGGTAACAGTAAAAATAATAGTTGCAATGTTTGAGATTTGTTTTGACTTTGTTTTGTTTACAAACAAAATCTTCAGCCTGGTCTGCTAGTTTGTCAAGGGCTTTGGTAGGGATGGGTTGGTCAAGTGAGACAGCATGTTCTTTGCTTTTGTGGAAAAATGTAGTGTTGAAGGTTGGATGAATTCATGTTTCATCATCTTAAGGAAGAAATGTTAAGCAAGATTTGCTTAATATGTCATTAAAGAGTTTGGTACTATCATGAAATTTTTTATCATTAAAATATGAACATAATTTATTGTTACAAGTAAGACAATAAAAGTTAGCAACATGGGATGCTTCTTCACATCATTCATGAAGTGAATTAGGTTTTTTGAAAATATAAGATTCAGGAAGATGTTTGAAAAGTTGTAAGATGAAGTGTTGTCAGAATTGGATTCTAAGAGATGTATAGACTTTTTCTTTGTCAATACTAGAAAAGAATTATTGACTGTAAGGAGGAAAGTAAGTTTCAAACTAAGAATTAAAGTGGTCAAGTGAGTTTTTAAGAAAAAGAATACAGAATTTTTCAAGAAATATTGTTTTAGAAACATTAAAGAAGAGCTTGATATTGAATTTAGCATCTGACTAAATGATAAAATATTTTTGATTAAGATTACTAGTTTGAGTAAAAAATTTAATTTTGAATCTTTTAGGTCTAAGTTGTAAATCTTTAGTAAATTTTTGGTAGTTAATTGATTAGTAGTTATTGGATAAAAAGAGATGAAGTTATGAATGATTAAGGCAGAATTGGAGATGATTATGAGCAGTATTTAGAGAAATTGTAACTAGTGAGATAAAAATTTCAAGAAGTTAAGTTTTGTAAAGAGGACAGTTGTAAATTTGAGAAGTAAGTTTTTGAAAATAGATTTAAGAAAATCAAAAAAATAGTAGCACTTTTGTCAATATAGAATTGTTAATATAAATGAGATCAATTAAGAATTCTGATCGTTAACCAACTATGATACAAATAATGTAATAAAATGAGATCTTAAGTGCAGATTAAATGAAGATAACATGCTTAATTTCTTTATTAAAATAAAAATCATAAAGAAATTTTTTAAGAAAAACAAAGAGTTAGAGAAAAAAAATAGTTTATAATTTTTTATTAGGTTGCATTTCTTTAGTAATTGAGAAATTTGCAAGCCAGTCATAAATAGGATTAGATTTTGGTTTAGTAACACTGAAGTAGGTTTGAAAAGAAGGTTTATTAGAAGTACTATCAGGTGGGTTAGTATTATTAGAATTATTAAGATTTAAGTTAGAATTATCAAAATTGTTAGTAGTAGAAGGTTGGTTAGAAATAGGATTAGTATTGGTAGTTGTAGTAAAGAAAAAATTAATAAGATCAGAAGAAGTTGAGATTTGTTAAGAAGAGATAATAAAAGAATTAATAATTTAATAGGATTCATGTAGAATGTTTTGAAAGGTTTAAGTGAGATTTTTCTTGATTTGAAATAAGCTAGCTACATGTTGAGATAAGGTAGTCATACAGATAAGATGGTATATTTCATTATTTTTAGTGACATATTTTTCATTAGAGTAATAATGATTATTTCTCTTGGTACAACTAATTGATAAAGAGTATTTTGGACAAGTATGATAATGTATATCAGATATAGAAGATAGAGAAATATTGTCAGTTAAGAAAGAGAGATTAGTTAGGAGTTGTTGAGCTAGTTTGTTAAAATTCTTTTTTGCATTACTATTAACATGAACTGTAATAAATTTGGTAACTTAAATATGATTAGTGTTAGTAGTTGAAATAAATTTGATATAATATTTGCCACAGAGATAAGTAATCACAGAAGTAGAAATAGAAGCTTGAAAAAAATGAGTAATTTTATTGCTTCTAAGATTTTTAATTAGACAAGTGGTTAGTTTGACTTTAGGAGGAATATGCAAGTATTATTGTTATTTTCTTCTTCATAAAGGGTGATTTAAAAACTGTTAGAGAAGTTTTGGTAAAAGAAATCAAGATTTGCAGTATCAGGCTCTTGGCTACTTAATGTAAGTATTTTTAGATTTGTTATAAGTTAAATAAATATTGTATTAAAAACTTAGAGAGGTTTCTAGTAGTTGGATAGTTAATTTTACAAGGATAAGAGATAGGAATAAGAGTTATATAGTTAAGATATCACAAAAGTCACACTAATGTGTGACTAAAATGATTAGGATCACAAATATGGCTTAGGTACTGATATAAATAGAGTTTGCAACATAAATTACTATATACAATTAATAAGAACCAAATATAGAAATAACTGATTGTGTTCAATGAATTTCTATTAATAGATGGGTTACAAAATTTTGGTATAAATTAATAAAGTATATATTGGAAAATGATAGTATAATTACACAAAAACCATGTAAAAGAAAAAGTTAATAAGGTAAAGACAAAAGGTAGAAAAAGAGTTTAACAGGAAAGTAAAAAATGAATTTAGCTGTAGTTCAGTCAATATTGAGTCAAAATTCTTTTAAAGCTTAATTGACAAAACATATATGTACTATAACTTTAATTAATGATATAAGACAAGTTATTGTAATAGAAACTGCAAAAGAGTTAATTTTTTAAAATTGAAGGCCAAAGACCATCAGTACAGTTTTCTTTATGAGTTTAAGAGCTAGATCTATAATATTTTCAAAATATATATAAATCATTGAGTTGAACAAGTTTACTTAAGACACTAGGATAGATTGTCTTAGTAAAATAAAATGTTATAAGTATTTTTAGATGGATGATTTTTCTATTAATTTTTGTACAATGGATTTGCAGAAAGAGTTTTTATAATTAATAAGATACTGTTTTGTTGTTATTATATTTATCAATATATTGAATTAAAGTTTAAATAGTTTGACCATAAGGGAGAAGTGGTAAATTGTAATAAAGAAGGAATTTGCTAAAATATGTATAAAGATTATAAGTGATTAAAGATATTATAAATGATCTTTCAAAATTGTCTTCTACAGAGTTGATTACTGTATGTTTAAACTTTACATCTGTACAAGGTACCATAGTCTGCTCTGTATATTGAGTCTGATCATCATTATCCTGGCCTTTTATATAAATAGATTTCTCTACTTGTCTACTTATTTCATTCTTCTTATTAATTACAATGATTGTATTTTTTAATAAGATAGTAGCTGTTTCAATGTTAGTTGTAGAAGACAAGAAACTTAAAAAGGAGACTTTAAAAAAAGAGAGTCAAGGATAGAGACTAGTTGGAAGTCAAGATTAAATTTTTTTGATAAAAATTTTTCAGTTACTGAATAAGTAGTATCATTAAAATATTTAATAAATTATAAATATGTTGGTTTTTAGTTTTTTATGACATCAAAATATGTAATAATTTGAACAAGAAATTTAGTATTATTAATGTTTTTTGTTAAGAGATTTATAACCTCTTCTTTGAATAAAGATTATATATTATGATTTTTAGTAACAGTTTGATAATAGAATGATAGATAGTAATAAAAATAATAATTATGATGTTTGGGATTAGTTTTAGATTTATTTTGTTTACAAAGTTTTTAGCTTGATTAACTAGTTTGTTTTAAGTTTTAATAAAAATAAATTGATCAAATAAAACAGCATGTTCTTTATTTTTATGAAATAATATGATATTAAGAGTTATATTAATTTATGTTTCATTATTCTAAGATAAGAATAATGAGTATAATTTGGTTAAGATATTATTAAAAAATTTGGTATTATCATGGAATTTTTTATTATTGAGATATTGATATTTTTTGTTGTTGCAAATAAGACAATAGAAGTTAGCAACAGAAATGTTTCTTCACATCATTCATAAAGTGAATTAGATTTTTTAGAGATATAAGTTTTAAAAAGATATTTGGAAAGTTGGAGAATGAAATATTAACAAAATTGAATTCTAAGAGAGATACAAACTTTTTCTTTATTAATATTAGAAGAAAATTGTTTACTATAAGAAGAATAATAGATTTCAAATTAGGAATTAAAATGATCAAGAGAGTTTTTTAGTAAAAAAATACAAAATCATTCAAGGAAGAGAGTTTTAGAAATATTGAAGAAGAGTTTAATATTAAATCTGATATCTAATTAAATTGTAAGATATTTTTATTTAAGATCAGTATTTTAAATAAAATATTTGATTTTAAATCTTATAGGTCTGAGCTGTAGATCTTTAACAAATTTTTGGTAATTAATTGATTAGTAGTTATTAGATAAAAAAAGATATAGGCATACAAGTTTAAAACAAAGTTGAAGATGATTATAGACTATATTTAGAGAAATAGTAGCTAATAAAATAAAAATTTTAAGATAATTAAGTTTAGTAAAGAGAATAGTTGTAAATTTAAAGATGAGATTTTTTAAAATAGATTCAAGAAGATCAAAAGGATATTAGCATTTTTATCAATATTAGGATTGCAGTTATATATAAGATTAGTTAAGAATTTAGATTGTTGTCTAATTATAATACAGATAATATAATAGAATGAAACTTTGATTTCTAGTTGGATAGCAGTGACTGGCTTAATTTCAAGAAATTTTTTAAGAAAAATGAAAAGTTGGAGAGATAAAGAGATTTGTAATTTTTTATTAGGTTTATTTTTTTAGTAATAGGAATATTTGCAATCTAGTTGTATATGAGATTAGATTTTAGTTTAAGGACACTGGAATAAATTTGAAAAGAAGATTTATTAACAGTTTTATAAGATTGATTGGAATTATTAGAATTGTTAAAATTTAAATTAGTATTGTTAGAAATATTAGTATTAAGAAATTGATTTGAAGCAAAATTAATATAAATAGTTGTAATAAAGAAAGAATCAATAAGGTCAGAAGAAATTGAATTTTGATATAAAGGTATAGTGAGAAGATTTATAGTTTGGAAAGATTCATTTAAGATATTCTGAAGATTTGAATGAGGTTTTTCTTAGTTTAAAATGAGCTAGCTTCATGTTAAGATGAAGCAATTATGCAGGTAGGATGGTAGATTTCATTATTTTTGGTAACATATTTTTTAGTAGGAAAATGATATTCATTTCTCTTGGTACAACCAATTGGAACAGAACATTTAAGACAAGTATGATAGTATATATCAGATGTAGGAAATGGAAGAATACTGTCACTAGAGGAAGAGATATTAATTATGAGTTCTTGACTTGTTTTGTTAAGTTTTTTAAAATTATTGTTAATGTAGACAATAACAAATTTGATAACTTAAGTATGAGTAGTATTGGTAGATAAGATGAATTTAGTATGGTATTTGCCACAAAGACAAGTAATTATAGAAATAGAAGTAGGAACTTGGAAACCATGTTGAATCCTGCCATTTTGTTGTATCTTTAAAACTTCTTGTCAGAGTCAACCTGCTTTATGTAGTGTGAGAGACCATCAGCTAATGCTACACAGCATGAATTCAGCTGATCTGGTGATATCTAGTACAATTACAGTTGTTATTTCCAGGAGCTTATCTCATCTCAGTTTTGTATATCAATTACACTGATATATGCTGCATATTCTTAATAAAAAATCACATAATAAAGTCTAATATCTGATAGCCAGATGCTTCCAAATGTGAATATATCTTGTGTGTGTAACACTTTTCGAATTACACTCTGTAATTACATATCCGAATCAGAGCACAAAATCTATTGTAAAATTTCGGAGATTTCCGTTTCGTCATGACAATTACCGCCTTGACTTTTCATCAGTCGGAAATTTTCCGAATATGATATCATATATACGTATGTATATAAATATCAATAAATATTACAATATCTTTATTAAAAAACTGCTACATCCGACTGAGTTTTCTAAGTTCCGGTTAAAATAAACACCGCCGGAGAAAAAACACCTTCCGGCATTCGGAAATTTTGTGCCCTGATCCGAATGCATGTGTATACGTATCCGTTGATCTATATGCGTGATGAAACATCATATAATCCATACTCATTACATTCGTTCCTGGTATTTTATTTTTGAAATATTATTTTAATTATATACTTGCACTTTTTACAAGATTTTTGCATCTGATTATAAATCCTATTTTTTATTATAAAATGATTTTATTTTCAGCCTGACCTGATTCAAATTATTAATTTTTCAATTAGAAACTTAACGCTGCTAAACTATAAAAACAAATCCCTATTTAATAAATTTTAGTTTTACTATGCAATAATATATATTTATTATCAATTGTATATAAAATAATTTATTTTTAAATTAGAAATAAATATTAGGCCTAATCCAGTCCGCGAACCGGGCCAGGCCACG
Organism: Cetraspora pellucida; assembly: GCA_910591915.1. Lineage (NCBI taxonomy): Eukaryota > Fungi > Glomeromycota > Glomeromycetes > Diversisporales > Gigasporaceae > Cetraspora > Cetraspora pellucida. The sequence goes on along the minus strand of CAJVQA010000851.1, from coordinate 12,559 downwards.
GGACCCAATGCAGGACTCTATATTCCATATCATTCATGAATGGATTAATACGGACTTAGTGTTTATAATTTTTTTAAAAACATATAGACAATAAAATAACCTATTTATTTATAGATATGTATTAATAACAATGAAAATTTTCACCCTAATGATACAGGATCCCATAAAATATTAATATACAATAAATGTGAGAATATTAACTACATTTATCTAAAAAATATGATATATATATATATATTATGATGTTAACAAGAGAAATTAAGCAGTAGTCTTATTCTTTTTTTTAACTTTATCAACGAGCAAATCAACTACTTTATCCAACTTTGAACTATAATTATTTATAATTTCATCACTTAATAAAAGAAGTTTTTCAACAGCTTCTTCCTTGGTATCAGATAAAGAGATGTCTTCTTTTAATACCGGTTGAATTCTATAATATTCTGCTCCATCAAATTCAGCCAAAATACTCATAGTATCATCATGGTTTACGAGTTCATTATTCATTAAAAGATTAATTAAGGGATAGACCCATTGAATAATGCCGGAATCTTTATGATCCTCTAAAGGTTGAGTGTGGACACCAGTACCAAGGGAAAGAACCACAAATTTCGATTTTGGATATTTTCTTCTTGCTTCGAGATATGCTCTAGCAGTTGGATTATTCATAAAAACACCACCATCTACAAAAAATTTACTAGCAATTTCTTTTGCGGGAAAGTAAGTAGGAGCAGCAGCACTTGCACGTACAACATCTTTCATCAAAACATCATCATCCTTATTATTTAGATTTGTAAAGAAAGTCCGTTCATAAGTTGAAATATTAAAAGCAGTAATGAATACATCCACATTGTTTGCAGTATTCTTGAGTTTAGTATCGCCAAGATATTCAGTTAATAAATTTTCAAAGTTTTCTGGATCATATCTTGGTTTCAAAGGATCAAAAGATTTTATATAATCATCTAAAAATCTTAGCTGTTCAACTAAACTTTCATCGTGTTCAGCTTTAGTTTTAGTTACGTCAACTTCGACATCAGATTTATCAATTGAAGTATTATCATCAGATTTACTTTTTGAAGGTCCAACGGAAATAGTTTTTGAAGTATCGACGGATTTATTCTTAGTATCATCTTTTGAAATTGATTTTTCTTTTTCAGGATTTTTTGTTGTTGTAGGACTTACAATACTGACAACCCATTCTATGAAAGTTTTTTTTTCAGTTTTAATTGCAGCATCATTATTTGAAGTATTTGTTAAATTTTCTAGTGTCGTCTCAATTTCACGAGTTTCTTTTCTGACAAGATTAACCACACCACTAGCCATACTTGAAACACGAAAAGTATTTAATATACCAGCAGTATGATGTAATAAATTATCGACAAATGTTAAAGGAGTAAAACTTGGAAAGACTTCATCTTTATGTTTTACGAAAAAATCCACCATGAATTTACCATCATATTTTGGACGATTATCATTCTCATTTGGTCTTGCAAATGATAAAGCAAGTATAGAACCTGTTGAAGTTCCAGCAACAATATCAAATAAGTCGGCACATTTTAAATCACTATTAAGATTTTCATTTTTTAATTTTTCAGCAACTCTTCTTTCGATTTCAGCGACTATTTTTGCCGGAATTAACCCTCGGAATCCACCTCCATCAACTGAAAGAAGAAATTTTGTATCTTCCATAATCTTTTTTTAACAAAATATCATTAGAAATTATACTGTAATAAATTTAATCAAGAAATAATTTTATCTGTTAGATTTACCAAAAATTGTTACCTGTTTTATCGCCTTAAAAACGTTTGGTTATTATAAAATAACTAAAAAGAAGCCTAATGTTGAATTTGGATACGTCTATAGCTTAGTTATACTTGAAAATTAATTTTTTTTTCCTAAAAAAAAAAAGTTTCAAGTGTGGAGAGAAATAAGAGACTTTATAATTTGTTAGTACACGTACCTAATGTTACACACAAGACCGAAGATATTTAAATGTTATTATGCATACCGCTTTTTGTTAATAAATATTATTAAGAGTTTGACAAAAAAAAAAGTATGTACTGTACGTACAACGATGTACCAACCTAAAGATCGTCAAAATAATTTAACGTAAGCAGATAAAAAAAAAATTTATAAATCTCTTAAAAAATTCAGTTTGATGTACATACGTACTGAACTTGTCAAAGATACGATACGGAGTTAAAGGTTATTTTCATTCACTTGTGACAAGACAAACGCCTGACTTTAATTTTATTATAAAATCTGAGGCTTATCATAAATCAGATTTATACGTATCAGAGGCTTTCACATACGGATCTGTATAGCCACATCTTAACATGCACGCCATTTTACACAATCATATAACTAAATATGTAACTTTAAATTTTTTTACGTACAATAACGATAAACAAAACCTGACCTGATAAATTTTAATGTTAACAATCTCGTATACGTATCAATATGGTGTGGTACATAATACAAAATTTTTTTTAAAAAAAAGTAAATATCATATAATATATCAAGAATTAAAATTGCACATGTGGGCGCCATCGCAGCCCAATTTAAACTAATAATTAGATATGGCAGGTAGTACAATAATAATGTGGTGTTATACCACCTATTGATTTTTTTAAAATTTATCCCTTTTAATTGAGTAATACAGAGTGTATAAATTCGTATATATTGATGTACTGTAATCATTAGTATCATTATACAGTAAAGACTTATAAAATTTACCTTTATAAATGTACCCCTTTCGACAGTTAGGGTAAATATTATTCTTTTCTACATTAAAGCAAAGGTTGTATAAACATCTTTGGACTAAACAATATTTATCATTTTGATATCGTTATATTTTCTTAGCTATATATTACATATAAATTTTATGAAAGTTGATCGGTTTTGGCTTTTGGCTCATTTCGTTCACATTTTTTAAAACCTAGCATTATCGACATATTTATTAATAAGGATAATATAATCATGTTTTGAAAACAGTTTTAATTAGTGTTAATTAGGGTTCGAAATCGTCCCATGCCCGTGCCCGGTACTATGTTTAATAGGGTACATGCAGAATTCTAGTTTCAATTTAGAAATGCAATTCTAAAAACAGATTTACAGTATTACGAATCTATTCTTAGCACATTCAGATGATTTTTAGATCTTTCATCTTGCTAAAAAAATCTGACAAATAAGATAAAAAAAAAACCAGAAACATTTTCGAAACATTTTCGTGGATTTGGGTAGTAAATTAATAGAAAGCTAAAATGAAGCTCTTCGTCGTCACTTAAAAGATTTTGTATCTAACTGCAAAGGAATTTTAGTTATACTATCATTTTCAAAAAAAATTGATATCATTTATATAAAGACAGGTGGAAATTTCTCATCGAAAAGGATTACACAATCTAACCTACATCAGGAAAAGGTTGATACAAACCAGTTCGCACATGTACACATCTTTATTGTTATGTACAATGCAGGAAATCCAAAAACCTTAATCTATCATCATAGAGATTATCGTTAGGCATATGCCACGGATACGTACGTAAATGTACGTATGGCGTGGGAAGTTTAGAATAGATCCTACCTCTATAAATTTATACAATGTTGAATTCTAATACGTTACACTGGATATACATATATAGTCAAGATAATAAAAGATTTTTTTTTTAAATATTAGCGGTGAGATAATAAAAGATTTTACAGTTCTATATTGTCTAAATGCATATATACTTAGATCCATAAAAGAATTTAGAACAGATAGTACGTGAAAAGAGGGTACATAGTGCATTGTAGAAATATGTTAATTATCAAGTTAAAATATAGTTGACGATCAATTATTAAGGCTGAATTGTTGGTTAACGTCATCTCCCGCGATTAATTGTCCTTCGAAATTAAACAAGCCAATCACAAAACAGTATAAACTTCATTAATCCCGCGAATACTGTTGACCAATAGATTTTAATTAAACATAATTCGATGTTCTTAAATATTGTGAATTGGTTGTGTAATATTTTGCTTGGCGTCTGCCTGTCTTATTGAAAGTATATTATTTAAAAGAATAATATTAAGATCAGAATAGTTAAAAGTGTTCAGTGATTCAAGTTCATTTGCAGAATACTACTAATGAATTATTACAAATTTGCAAGCAATTTTGATTTGATTTTTTTAAAGAATTTTAGATGATAATGATCTTCTATTCATATTAAATTTGTCAGTATCTAGAATATAAATTTTTACAAAGTTATCTGGCTCATATAATTGAATTTTTTTGGTTTTATAGTTTGATTTCATTGTATTTATAGTAAACTTACAGTTTTTTTTAACATTTAATATTGTTACTTGATGAACAACTTCATGATGTTTTTGATGTATTGGACAAGTTGAATTTGTAATGTTCTGCAATATCATTCATAACAACAAATAAATATATAAAAAAATAAGATTTTTATATTTATAACAAAACAAAAATTTAAGATTATTTATAAAAATAAATAATTATAATATATTGTTTTTGGAATATGACCTAGTAAAGTGAACAGGTTGTTAATTTCTATATAAGTAGCAGTTCTAGTGTTAAAATTCTATGAAAACAAAATTTAAAAATTATACTTGTATTATAATAACTGTGTTTTGTCAACCAGTTGAACAGAAGAGATAATTTGTAATCTTAGAAACATTATTTTGAATAGGAGCTCAGAACATTTATACAAAGTGTAATATTACATATATATAGAAAAATGTTAATAACTGATGTTATATAAGACTTTAGTACAAACTCATAATAAGATCATCAGACACATAACATTAAGAAACTAAAGTATGAAAACCTATCTGAAAATCCTAATAAAGAGGTAATATAGACTTTCAACAGTACTATCAAATTATTGAATGTTTTAAAAAAAATAGCTAGAATGAATTAAATAACAATATGTGTAGAAGAGCACATACCAATTAGATTATCAGGAATGTTAGAAAAAAAGAATTTTAAAATACTATACTGAACTATCTAAATAGGTAGTTTAGAAAGACTTGTAGGTTTAAATTAAGAAGAAAATATTAGCAAAGAAAGATATCAGAATTCTAGTAAATTTTACAAAGATATAATAGTTTAATAATTAGTTCTAATTGCAAATGATGGTCTAGTTCAAAACAGTACCAGATCAACTGTAAGTATAAGATACAGAAGGTTTTAGTAGACTTAATATAAAACTAAATATAACTTAGTAACTATGACATATTTGCATTTAATTTGCAATTGGTAAAGTAAAAATAAATATAGAAACTAGAATATTTAAATAGAGAACTCACAGATAGGTTCTAAATATGACAACTAGTATAGAACTTTCAAGCAGACTATTTAAAATAGATAATGACTAAAGTTGTATAAGTTTCTAGTTATATATTCTTTTTATGATTGCCTTTGTAGCTATTATGCATATTAGTACATATTGACAAATTATTAATAAATTTTTAAGTTGCATGTACTTATATAAATATTAAATAAAATTAATATATTGTTATTTATTATTATTTTCTATAATTTAATAATTTCTTTTTATCAAATTTTTTTATTAATAGATATAATATTTTTTTTAATTATTATTTTTTTTTAATAGATATAAAATTCATTTAATTCTATATTACTAATTTTTTTTATAATATTAAGGTGACTTCTTTAGTCTTTTAACTTTTTATTAATAACTTTTTTGGTAATATAATTTTATAAACTACTATAAGAAAGTATACAATTGGCTATATATATAACTTTTCTATATTACTTATTTAAGAAGTTTACTTAAAGGTTCCTTACTAATTGTTATATCTAACACATCTGCTTAGATGTTCTATTTTAAACCTTCTGAACCTGCAATTTGTATTAATTTTACTAATTATACCTAAATGCCTAGATTATCATTTTAATCTTAGAACTATTTTATTTTTAAGATAAATTATTCAGAGCCTTCTATATTTATTTTTACAGTTAATCTATATATCACTATAATAGAACAATACTTGTGATCAAAGTTATATCATTTAACTACTATATTTTTGTAGAGTTCACACAGATTTCAGCATCTACTTCACAGCATAATTCTAGTATTTTAGTATACTTCTGTTTTTTTACTTACTTTTTTACTAGACTTTCAATTTAGATAGTCTATGTAGTACTATAACTAGTTTATTAGTATATTAAATTAACCTAATATTCTTTTTCTTTAGTTTGTTTTTGTGGCTTAGTTGGTAGTATTTCTAAAACTTCCAAACTGAAGATTCTTGTTTATCTGGCTTCTATAACTGAGTACTATAACCTTGGTATCTGTTTTCTTATGTTAATCTTTATAGTAAAGTTGTTAAAGAACTGACTATCTCTCTACTTAGATCTTTTCAAATGAACTTCTTGTTATCTAATTTTAATAAATTTATACAACTATAAAAACTTATCTAATATTTGCACTGCCCAATTTGTTAGTTTGCATTTCTCTGTATAACTAGTTACATAGATACTCTATAACCCGCTAGTTATGTTGATGTAACTATCATTACAGATATCCTAATCTAATCATTAGTAACAGTTATCATAATACAAATATTACATAGATGATTATTCAAATTTTTAATATTGATAGAATTTGAATACCCAATATACTACTTGGGAGTTGACAACCTAACCACTTTGCTAGATTATCACACCTCTTGTATTACTAATTTTAATAATTTTCTAATTATTATAATTATTATAATTATAATTATTATAATTGTAATTATTATAATTATAATTATTATAATTGTAATTATTATAATTATAATTATTATAAGATAATTGCTATTTTCACCTTCTATTTTTGCTAATGCCACCCTCCAAAATATATAAAAGTGCTCCAGAAGAGATATTATTATTATATAAACCTTCTTTTTGGTATTAATTAAAGTTGTTTATTAGGTTTTCTAGTTTTAATAGTAGTAAAATTACTAAGTTTGGATCAGTAGTTCTTGCAATATTTATATCTAAAGTTTATAATCTTTAATTTACTTTTAAAAAAGAACTACCAGTCTAAATTTAATAATTTTACTATCATTAGAACCAGAAAGGTCTAATGAACACCTTTAATTAATATCAAAAAAGAGATTTACTTAATAATATTATCTCTTCTGAAGCACTTTTATGTATTTTAGAGGGTGGCATTAGCAAAATTGAAGAGTGAAAATAGTAACTCTCTTATTATAATTGTAATTATTATAATTATAATCATTATAATTATAATTATTATAATTGTAATTATTAAAATAATAATTATTATAATTATAAGCCATATAACAATATAGTAAAGTAGTTATGTTATCAATATCTAAGTAACAGGTCTAGAGTTCAAATCTCAGTGCTGACAAAATTTAAAATTCTTTTTATATTATAGTCAACTGTTTTTTGTTATTAGTTAGATAAGATATTTGTTACCTATATTATACTAGCATAACTAAAAGATTATATAGCATTTATGCAATAGTTGTATCTTGTATAAAAGAATACAAACTAATACTTAACAATAATATATATTAATTTAAATAAAATTGAAGATAATTAATTTTTTGTTAATAATAATAAGTATTGATTTAAATGATTTTAAAAATAATTAATTTTTTGTAAATAATGATATGTATCAATTTAAATAATATTAATGATAATCAATTTTTGATAATATTAATATATATCTATCTATTGATTTATATTAATTTTGATATATATTAATTTATAACTATTCTGCTAATATATATCATTATATTTTAATTAATATATATTAATTATTTAATATATATTAATTAGTATCTATCTAAAAATTTTTCTAATATATATTATTATCTTTTATTTTTATTATTTATATCTTTAATTTCCTATATTAAAAATTTTCAAGTAAGAAAAAGCTACAAATATACTTAAAAATACTCTTTTAATAATACAATCCAATATAAATTTAATTTTTATACTAATAGTTTAGTAATTGATATTAGTACAAATTAATGTATAATAAATATTAGATAAAATTATTTATAAATTCTTAGCTAAAATCTATTTCTAATCATCTTCTTACAAAGCTGAACTAATATTAATTTTCTTAGCTATTTTAACTATTTTCTGCAATTTAACAAGTAATCTTTCTCTTATTTTCAGTCTATAAGTACTAAATATTTTAAAATATATATTACTTTCTTAAATCTTAATAAATTTTTTAAATTTAGCTCATGATCTATATAATATACTCTGCTTAATATTATTAAATCTTATAACTATCAAATTAGTTTTTACTATGTACAAGCTTATTCTAATAACATATTAATAATTTAGTTATTTATTAGTTAAACAAGATAATTTATTACCTATACTATATTTAATTATACAAGTATTTACAATTTATATTATATAATTTTTTGGAATCATCATTTTATTAAACATTCAACTAGGAGTTTTATTAAAAATATCTGTAGAGCTTATATTTTGATAATATAATTCTTTTAAAAATATAATAAAGAATAGAACTTTTTGGTTTCTCAAATTAATTAAAAATCAATATAGTTATACTTTAACTATAACCAAAAAGCAATATATAACTTTACTAACTATAAACTTAATTACTTTAAATTATTCAAATTAAAGTTTTATTAAATGAACTTTTTATTCATTTTTACTTTTATAAAACCTATTTACATATATTCAATAATGCTAATTATCTTTACTGCAATCTAGCTAACTTTTTAACTTATTGATATACATATTCAAATTTACTATTTATCTTTAATATTATTTAAACTAGTATATCTGAATATATTAATAAAGTAAACCTTGATTTATTTATAAACTAATAAGAAAACTTATTTACAAAATTAGTAACTATTATGCTTTTTATCACATATTTCTTTAAACAAATTTATATTATTTTGATATTATACTTAAAGAAATTATTTAAAAATCTTTAATTAATATTATACAAAACTTTAATATTTTATACAAACTAGTATTGTTATCCTGCTTAAAGTTAATAAACTTTTTATAAACAACTATAAAAACTATATTGTATAAATTTTGCTAATTTGAAATAACAATAATAACTTAAATCATCTTATTTTAGATTTCTATTCTAATTAAACTAAAGTAATAAAAGAAACTCTAATTAGAAAAATTGTACCTATTTTTGACTATGTAAACTATCTGGCTAACTATATTCCAATTATAATACCTGTTTACTTATTAGCTATACTATTCATAAAATTAATATCTAAACTATTCTTTGGATCAAATACAATATTTCTTCTAATTATATTCTTAACTTACAAATTTGGATAAGTTTTAATCACTTTAGTAGGCTTAGATTACAAATAAATATATTTAAACTTTTATTCTTAAATATAATTTTTTATTTGTACTTAAAGCAATAGTTATATAATTAACAGTTTAATGGTCTAGCTCTTACTGCAAGTGTTAGTCTTAATTATAGAATTTATATAAAAACTTACTTTTTATATATAGCAACTTTATATAACTACTAATTTTTAAACTATTAATAAAGATATAAGCAAGGTCTCATCTTAATATTAAAAAATAAATAAATAAATAAATGATTCACATATTACCTATTTGAAATATAAGTTTAAATATTACATCTAATCAAAATTATATACACAAAGATTTAATTTCAAGAAAATTTATTATTAACTAAAATAGACATTTTCTAAATAATATAATATTTAAAGTATTGATTTACATTTAAAATTTTAGTCAATAGTTTCTTTTTAAATACAATATACAATTAAATGTAATTTAAAACTAAATTTATAAATTCTGTTATTAATCTTTGTTACTAAAAACAAACTTGTCAGAAATGTATTTGATACAAAAAAAATTTTAAATTTTCTTTAAAAAACAAATTATTTAACTACGAAATTTTATTATAATAACATTTAAACAAAATTGAACATATACAGTATATTGAAAGTTAAATTACATATATATACCAAATTTAAACTCTTAAAGCAATTAATTTAAATCTAAATGATAGTATAAAGTAAGCAATAAATTGTAATTATAAATGCAGTAAATTAAGTATTACTTACCAATCAGAAGTTCAGCAGAAACAATAAGTTGACTTGACAAAACTGCTAATATAATATAATTAGCCTTAATAAAATAAATAAGATAATGTAATTTATAAAATTACCTTTAATTGCATCTAATATTTTTTGTGTATTAATAAATTTGCTAGTGTACATCAAGTCAGGATGTCTTGGTGAGACAATTGGCAATTCTTTGGTTGCTTTATCTGCTTTTAAGAATTGTCTTTTAATTTTATTTTAATTATTTGGATTTTCTATAACATTATTTCATTTTTGAAATTTATATTAAATATTCAGTGCACTGAGCTGCTTTTCTGGATTAGAATCCATGCACTTCTTAGCAAATTCAATATAGAAATCCAGAGTTTCAGGTGCAAATTCTGGATGCAATCCATTGCAAATTTCTATTGCAAGACCAATATTAAACTCATGATCATCAAAAGGTTTTTGACCAGTTGACATCTCTGACATGATGACACAAAAGCTGTTAATATTGGCAGCTTTCGTGAGCTTTTGATCTAATAAAACCTCAAGAGCAACATAAGGAACAACACCATAGATTTCACCTTTTGAAGCATTTTCGGTTTCCTTTTTGGATAATCCTAGATCTGAGATATATGATTGCATGTCTTTACTAATGCCTTTTTCTTGCAAAATATTGCCACTGTGAAGGTTAGTATGAACATATCCTAGATTATGAATATGAACTAAATTATTAGAAATATCAAAAAGTAAGTTTAATTTAGTTTGCTAGTTAAGATCACTAAAATGGTTTCTTAAAAACTGGTGAAGGCTTCCATTATTAGCATATTGAAATACCATTAATTATTCATTTTCACAGTTTTAAGTTAATCTGTATATTTTAAAGTTGACTACCATTTGTAGATGTTCCTTGTAGGTTTTACAATTGTATAGAACTAATATATCCAACTTTGTTGTTTACTTAATAAGAAACCTTGGCTTTTACCAACTACTTCTTCTATAGTTCTAGAGTGCTCTTTAAACTGTCACTACCAGGCTGCAACTCTTTTTCAATTTTATTTTAATGTTTAACAATATATGTATAGTATTTCAAAAAGGTTTTTATAAAGTTTAATATATTAATTATATCATTTTTTGTAGTTCAGATTTTTGGAAAGTTTGGTTCAAATAATTATCAGAAAGAGTTCTGTAAATTATTTATTGTATACTTTCTTTTTCTGTTTGATGTCAAATTGCTTTTTTTAGCTATATTTTAGTGATATTTATTTTTTTTCTCTTTTGAAAGTATGCTTTATGCTTTTGTTATTGCCAATGTTTCTGCCTTTATCTAATAGTTTTTATAAAAAAGCATGTTGCTAAATAGTCCTAGTTTTCTTCTTTTTTTTAAAAAAAACTATACAATTTGCATCTACATACAAGTCTGGTTATCTTATTACTAATTCTTTAAGTATAGGCATTTTTTCTTATATGTATTTAAAGAGTGTACTTAGTTTTTTACTTTTTGTAGTTGAAATAAATTTTGTTCCATTCTGGTTCTTGATCTTTTTCTATAATAATACCCAGCAATGCTCACTTTCTTTTTTTTCTGATTCTAGTTTTTTAACTGCTGATGCATAGCTCCAATTTGCATTGTTTTTAATATTAAGGACTTCTTTAACAAAGTTTCATATTGGGTTTTCTAATACTTTGTCTTTTCAAAAAAACATTATGTTAGATCTTGAGACAGGTTCTTTTATAATTTCATTTTTATCTTATATATTTGCTCCTCTTTTTGCTATACTATCTGCTCTTTTATTCTACCTATTATTACTATGTCCTTTTATATTTACTAATTCTAAATCTAATTTTTTTGCTTATATTGTATTTTTGATATTTATAACTAAGTTATAATTTTTTCTTTTTATTCTTTTTTTTGGTGTTATATGTTTTGTATTATTACATATACTTGCTATAGCTGCTATACTATCTGTATATATTTTAATGTTGCTTTTACTTGGTACTATAATAATTACACATCAGATAGCTAGCATCTCTGTCTTTGTTGAAGATAGCCATCTCTAGCCCTAATAGCACTTTTGTCTATTATATACTCTTCTTTATTGTTCACTTGCATCCAACCAGCTTTTATATAGTCTGAATCTTGATTTTTCTTTTTTGCTTTATTATTGATCTGTCTGTGTAAAAGATTAACTCCTCTTGCTTAACATTGTTCTTCTTAATATGCTTATGTTTTTCTATTAGTAACTCTATGATACTATTACTAATTTTTTGTTTTTTAAGTATTTCAATGTCTCTGTTTTCTATACAAATCTTTTTTAAATATCTTTTAGAGTTTGAGATCTTGCAATCTTTTTCTTTTACAATGAAATCTAACATATTGTAATAGAATTTACTTTTTTTTCCTATATTAGTATATATTTATTTTTAGCTCTATATTATATTTTATATTTTTCCTAATATTTTTACATAGTTTATAGAT
>CAJVQA010000850.1:0-29486 GCA_910591915.1 Cetraspora pellucida | reverse complement strand
TTAAGTCTTGTATAGACTTTTGTATAGAATCTGTCAAGTTATAGTCATTATATTATAGTTGAGCAGCTTCTGTTATTGCTGTGGTCAAAGGAAAAACTATAGATTAACAATAGTTATCAAGATGGTATTAGTCACAAACTCACATTTGACACGAACTTTTCTAATAAAGAAACAGAAGTTTCTTTACTTAAAATAGCTATAGGTTAGGTATTTTTATTTGATGCTACATAGTAAATTTTCTAAATATAGACTGTTTTTGGCTGATAAGTTTTAATATTATTTTTTTTTAATAATTTTAGGTCAGGCTTTTAATAGTTAGGACAATGTTGAGAATTTCTTAAATAAGTATAGATTAGAGAAAGGTTTTAGCATCTATAAAAGATGAACTTAAATTAAATGGAAAATGGTAATAAAGTTTTATGTAAGCTTAGCTGAGAGTATAGTTGTATGGGAAAGTACCAGGCAAAGAAGGTATTGAATTCTAATGATCAAAGAAATTGACAGTCTAGGGCAACAGATTGTAAATAGAGAATAAATGCAAACCTTTCAAAAAGTTCATTATTAATTACTTTTACTATCATTGTGGATAAGCATAATTATCTAATAGTACCTTCACCTATAACTAATATTGCTAAATATTGAAAGCTTGGTGATAATATGGTTGAGTTTATTGAATTTTGCATACATCATAGTGTAAATAGTACACAAAGTATTGGATGTCTTTTAAGAGAGAAGTTTCTTGAAAAAAAAGTCTATAAAAAGAGTCTTTACACTTTGATTCAAACTGCAAAAAAAAAATTAGTAATTCGGGGTTGAATTTGATGCATCAGATCTTATAAGGTATTTATATTCACAGCAAGCTAAGGATTCATGTTAGTTTGTAGAAGCAAAATTTGAGAAGGAGGAGTGTCGACTATGTGGATTAGTATGGTTATCATCTGAGCAACAAAATTTATAGATCTGCTATCATGATATTATTTTTTTTGATACAACATTTCACACTAATAAGTACAATATAATGACTTGTTTTTTTGTCATAATTGATAATTATAATTGAACACAGCTTGTTGTCATTGCATTATTTGAAGATGAGATAGAGTGTAGTTTTGTTTGGACATTAAAAATGATCAAAAAGTGTACAAGAAATTTAACACCAAAGGTCATATTTATGAACTCAGATCCAGCAATGATTAATGCAATAAATTTGGAATTTCCAAATTCTATTTATTGTCTATGTATATTTCACATTAATCTTAATTTAAAAAAAAATCTTAGAAATAAGCTATGTTCTGTAGAGTTTAAGGAATTTTGTAAAGCTTTTTTTAAATATAGAAATATATTAGTTTTAAGTGTTTTTGAAAGTTGATAAGAAAGTCTAAAAGCAAAATATACATCAATCAGTAGTTATATAAGATAACAGCTAGAGCTATTTAAATATAAATGGGCTATATGCTATACAAACAATTAATTTACAACAGATTGAAAGTTTAAATCATATAATAAAGCTGTTTCCATATATCTTGAGCATGCTGAGTCGGCAAAACAAAAAACAGACAAAAAACTCAACTTTAAGATCGACCTCATGATCAAGATCGACAACCAACAGGACATCTTCTCATGGCTGCTCTCAATCATGAGGCAATACATCTTGCCGCAATTCCACAACCTGTGGAAGATCCAAGTTAAAATTCATGATTGTGTTCAGTTAAATTCATCACTTTTAAACTTAACAAAGAAAATTCAAGAATTACTTAATAAAGAATCTGAGTATATTAGAGTTGAAGAATATAAAAAACAAATTCCTATAATGGGTTTTCCAACTATTACAAACACCTACTTTAATTCTATTAAGAAGATCATTTCACAAGATCTCTTATCTTAAATGATATTTACTATATATAGACAAATGCAAGAATGTTTTTGTTATGATAGTTTTCAAATAAATAGATTAGCTGTTGATCTTATAATACAAGTTAAGTACAGTATTAATTTGCAAGTAACAAAGTATATATAATATAAAAATTTTGGCAGTATTATAATTTTTGAGCTAGAAAAATAGAAAATCATATTATCAAACTATTGAAATCTATCTCAATAGTTCAATAATGTGGTTTTTCATTTTAATTTGACTCAAAGATCATAGTACTACCAAATTTTTGTACTATTGCTTTGTCAATTTTAAATTTTTTTTTTTTATACTACTAAAATATTTTACATGGCCTAATAGGAGCAAGTAAATGTTAATAATATTAAGAGAGCATAAGAAGATAATTACAAAGTTTTAAAAATTTATCTTACAGACATTATGTTAACAATTAAGCAAGATTAGATTGTAGAAATTTAAAAGGTGGTTATATCATATGGTTTTAAAAATAATTATGTTATATTACTAGTGGATGGGTCTTATCAGTGTATATGTAATATGATTATAACTCATGGATATCTGTGCTGACTTTTTATAAGGTTTTATGTTGTTCTACTCAGGCTAAGTGGCATATTGAACTTATTGCATTATGTTGATATAATGATAGTTTTTTTGTTAGCAATAATATTTGGCAACAATCTTTAATTACTCTATGTGTAAATTCAAATCAAGATTAAGGTCAGAATGTTGAGCAATTAATATACAAATTTGATTACTTAAAACAAATCCAAAGTGCTGAAGTTTATAATCCAACATTAAGAGATGTTAATAATACTTTACAAATGTATAGTAGAGGGAAGATATTATGTGAAAAGCATTTGACATAGCAATTACAACTAATTCATATAATGAGTTGATAGGCATTTGTCATGGATTTATAATGGATAAACAAGCAAGTTAAAAATTAGATACAATAACAAATAATCTTGAATACAATATTAAAAATCTTATAATTAGCATATGAAAAGAATGACCACCTAGAAGAGCTAAAAGTAATGTTGAAATTCAAGATCAATGTATTAAAAAAAGGCAACACTTAATCAAAGAACATGAAACTCAAGAAAAAGATATCAGAAAAACATATCAAAACTGTAGAAATAAGGAACATAATAGAGCAATATGCAAATTTAAGAATTAGATGTTTATATATAGTATAGTTTTATTGTTGATAATATATATTAAATATATGGTTATTTTGCATTACATATTAATTAAAAAAGAATGCTATTTTACTAAATTTATATGTTTAAATTATTATAATAGTTAATATATACATATATATATACATATATATATATTTATATATATCAAAGTTCAATAAGCAACTTTGTATTTAATTTGTTTGCTTTTTTAGATTACATATATATAGTTCTACATATTACAAGAAGAATAGTAATAACTGATTAATAAAGTTTTACAATTTTATTTATATGTTTAAATTTACTATTTATATAAAGTTAGGATTTTGAAATTAGAAAGTCTAGTTCTATATATTGCTATGTGTATTAGTATTTTAATATTTATATATAAGCAAAATTTTATATTACAAAAATTTAATTTTTTTTATAATTTGTTATTTTGGTTAATTTATGTATCAATATATATAAAATAATTATTTTGTACCTCATAGGAAGAAGTTCGTTTGATTGGTTAATTTTTATGGATCTATCTATAATAATTAACCAATCAAATTACATAATTTAAAAATTTATTGCTTTAATACTAAAAGAGTGCTATTGAAGGAAACTTCATATAAAGAAGTTTATAAATTAATAAATATATAAAAGAATTAATTTATTTTAAATATATATAAGATAGATTAATACACATAAAGTAAAGTAATGATAATATTTATTATTAATAAACCCAAACATATCAATACAATATACAATCTATAAACCAAAACTTATTATAATTAATAGACCAAAATACAATGCAAAAACTAAGTATATTCATGTATTAAACTTGAAACTTCTTTTACAATAAACTTACTCTTGTTCAAATTCAATAGTTAGTAAAAAAAGTTTTTCAAATCTAATGTAATAAGGCTGTCTTGAACAAAAACATTCTCATTTATCTTTGTTTCAATATAATTTGAGATTGTCCAATAAATGGTCAGTATATTTTGTCTTCTAAGCAAAGTCTGTGAGAAAAAGGATCTTTTTTGGATTCTTTTGCACAGTGAATACTGGAACTATTCTAATGCTATGAATGGTTTTTGAGATAATTTTTTGTTTGTAAACCATTGTGTTATTAAAAAGTACTTTAAAGTATATAAATAAGTTACCTAGGCAATTGATTTACATTAGCCAATCAGACAAACTTTTTCCTATGATTTTGTACCATGTGATTACTAGTAATTTTTAGTCTAATAAAAATTAGAAATTCTCTATATTTATAATAAAAAATTAAAAATGTAAATAATATACTGAATCAAGAAATCGATGATTTACCTAATCAAGAAATTGACAATATATCCAATTAAGAAATTAATAATGCACCTAATTAAGAAATTAACAATAATATACTTGATCAAGAAATTGATGATGCACATGATCAAGAAATCAATGATACACATTATCAAGAAATCGATGCATCTGATCAAGAAATCAATGATGTATCTAATCTAGTAATTGATGCTACTTCTTATTAAGAAATGCAAGCAATTTAAGAAATTAATAATATAGAGACTAATAATATTAATGAAAAGACAAATGATAATTTAGAATATAATAAAGAAATTTAAAAATTTAAAAAAGGTTTGTTTAAAAATTGTTTTATTAAATTTATATTAATATATTAAAATACTATATATATATACATTATAGTAAAAATTTTAGCTACAGTTGATAATAGTAATAATAATCAGAATCAAGAACCTAATAGTAAGTTTAAAAATAAAAAATTATTAATTGTAGATTAATATTTTTATATTTAATATATATTTTAATTATTACTAAAAAAAATAATAACTTTTAAGCTAAAGTATGACATTCTCAAAGAGTTACACATATTCAACAAACACAAAATATACAAATACAAAATATGCAAAAAAATAAATATTCTTAAAAAAATCAACAATATAAAAACAATCATTTAAAAAACAATCTTACAAAGACAAATAATTTCAGAAATAAACATAGGATATTTTTTATTATTAAAAATCTGTTAATCATAAGGTTGAAATTTGCTATTAAAATAATTATAAAACATTTATTTATTATTAAAAATTAGCTAAAATAGATAGTATAAATAAAATATTTGATATATAAATTTGTATATAAATAATAGTATAATATATATACTAGAAGTAATTTGCATGTAACCAAAATTTGCTATTAAAAATTTATAAATATAATATACAGAATTATAAAAAATTATATTTACTATATATAAAACTCGTAAAAAATTTATATTTAATTATATTTATTAAGTACAGAATTTATATTTATTATATACAGAACTTATATTTATTAAGTACAGAACTTATATTTATTAAGTACAAAACTTATATTTATTAAATATAGAATTTATATTTATTAAATATAGAACTTATATTTATTAAATATGGAACTTATATTTATTTATTACAGAACTTATATTTATTAAGTACAGAATTTATATTTATTAAGTACAGAACTTATATTTAATAAATATAGAATTTATATTTATTAAATACAGAACTTATATTTATTAAATATAGAATTAACCCAAACCAACTACATATACTTACTATTCTACACAATAATATATACAATTCATCATACTACCTCTATTATGACAAATATCCAATAGAGCAACCTGCACATAGAACAATTAAAAACATTAGCAATGCTTATAATATAGCAATGTAGTCCTCTCAACACCAAATGGAAAACATTTTACCTTTATCCTCACTAATTAACTGAGAAGCCACTTGGCTCTTCCTTAATAACAATTACAAAAGATCTACATTTTATATTAGCTTTAGTTTATATCATAACAAAACCTTTAAAATCAAACTTATATTAGGAATACTACCTATATTATCTTACCTTCACTCTCTTTATTTAACTATATACTTAGATAAATATTGCATTTTATGCAATATATATGACAGTCAGTTACACTAGCTAACATGTTCAAACTCACATATACTAAACTTTATTATTATTAATACAATATAACAAATTTTTAACAATTCACAACTAGATATAACAACTTTACAATTACAAAACTACATAACAAACTTATTAATTACCCATGTATCTCTCTAAACAACCTTATTAGAAATTATACAAATATATACACAACTATACAAGGCTTCATTCCAATCATATTAATCAATATTATATGAAAATATACTACTAGCAACCAGTTAGCAACTGATACTACAATAAAATTCTTAATCCAACTATCTTAAAACATATATAACCAAATCTGGAAACTATACTGTATCAAACTATCAGAATGGAAACAGCAAAATAATATCTCTAACCAACTACTACATAATCAACCAACTAACTCCAACACTTTAATCAGATTACTATTACAAATCTGACTATTATATACCTACAGTTGTACTTGTGAACTTTCAGACCAACAGCACACAAGTAATTTCTACAACTCTTATATTTGCCCACTGCAAGGAAAAGCAAATAAAAAACTATTCAATTAGATACCTAAATGGATAAACTATAGTACCCTTACCAATAATATCTTATATTATCAAATTTAGGTAAGTTTTAACCACTCTAGTAGGTTTAGATTGCAAATAAATTAGATAAAATTAGATAATAATTTTGTTTATAGTCTAAGTCTTATTCTTGTAAAAAATTTGTAAATTGTCTCTGGCCCGTGTCAACTCATATAGTTGCCCAATACAAATTAATAATAAAGATAAAGCCAAAACCTCACCTTAATACAAAAAAAAAAAATTAAATATAAAATTTATATATATTAAATACAGAACTTATATTTATTAAATATGGAACTTATATTTATTAATTACAGAACTTATATTTATTAAGTACAGAATTTATATTTATTATATATGGAATTTATATTTATTAAGTATGGAACTAATATTTATTAAGTACAGAACTTATATTTATTATATATCAAACTTAACACAATATATATGTTTTAAATTATGAATAAAAAGGTTTTTATCTAAATATTCCATATGAAGTGATATGGAATTCATGTCAAATTCCATATAATTTTATACAGAACTTAATATGAAAAATTTTTAGTATTAATTCAAGATAATTTTAGTATATTTTTTTCATAGAGTAATTTATTTGAAATATTGTAAATGTTGTAAAAATATTAATTATATTAGTTGTTAAGTTTATAATTTAGTATTTTTGAAAGAATATTAAAGAATTTAATATATTTATTTTTTTGCCTATATGCTAATTTGTAGAAGAGGTATATAGTGTCTATATGTTTTTAGGATCATTAGATTGGAGTATAATAAGATTAAGTGTGTTTAGAAATGGATTAATTTGCTGAATTTGAAAATTGGGCCATATGTGTAAGATAGAAGAGAAAAAATCCTATTTGTAAGTATTTTGAACCAATTTAGAATAGGACCTTAAGAGGATTTGTGAGTTTAAAGTATATCTTTTTTCATAAAAGTAGGTTGTGATTGTCAGCAGTAAGTACTTGTTTAAAAAAAAGAATTTTATTGTTTTTAAAACTTAGAGTTGTTTAGTAATGGGATAAAATTATGAATATCATTTAATTAGTTAATTTGTTTATAAGTTGTTAATTGGTTGAGATGAGGATTGTTGAGTAAAATGTTATTTTTATATAAGTGAGTGAGCTGAGATATTATAATAAAGTTAGATGTTTTCTTGCAGTTTTCTATAACTGTATTCTGAGTTAGAAGTAGTTTTCATATTTTAGAAAGCTATTCCTTAACACAGTATATAGAAATTTGGTTTAGAATTGTATTAGTGTTAAAACATCTTTTTATATTACTATTGCTAACTTGTAATATAAGTTTGTTGAGTATTGAAATATTGAGCAGTTGTGGGTTAGTTAGTATATCATTGTTTGTATTTGCAGATAGGTGAAGCATATGTTTTGTATATTTTGTAAGGAAACTTAATAATTGTTTCAGTTTAATTTGAGGAGAAGAGCAGATTTGAAATAAATATTCTAATGATAGTGATAAGATAGTGTTGAGGAGTTGAGTTATTTATATAGAAAGAAGTTTTTTGTATTGAATAGTATAAATAAATCATGTTGTTTTACTAAAAATTTTTTCTAGTATAGGTTTAGATGAACCTTTTCCATCTAGAAAAATTCCTAGATATCTGATAGTTTCATTTGATTTACAAGATATAATTGGTTGGTTGTTGAAAATTATAGATATTAATTTTGAATTAATATTGGGTAGTATATTTTTGTTAGATGTAATGTGAATTAGATCAGATTTAGATATATTGACTTGAATATTAGTTAATTTATAGAGTTCTGAAATATTATTTAAGATATTTTGAAGGTCATTTTTAGATTCACAGTGCCAAACTGTATCATCTATAAAAGTGAGAGGTGGTATTGTTATATGAGTTTGAGGAGTTGTAAAGACTATTTTTAAAAAAGATTGTAATGAAATTTTGAGAAGTTTGGAATTATATTTGAAGTTTATATAGTTGAGAATAGGATCATAGTATATTTTCCAAAGTAGTAGATAATAGGTTTTTTCTTGTTCTATGCCTAAGTATAATGTAATCAGATCAGTAAGACTATAAGCTGTAATTGTTTTGGCTTTTCTGTCTTGATGAAGAAATTAGATAAAATTTAAATCTGATTGAGGAATATCTATATGTTTACAAGCATTCAATAAATGTTTAATATTAATTTTGTCAAAGGCTTTAGACATATCTTGGAAGAGTATCCAAGCCTCTTTGTTGTTAGATTTGTAATGTTCAATTATATTAAGTAAGATTTGTATAGAAATGTAGGTTAAGCTGTTTTTAGTTGTTGCAAAGGTAAGATTACTTAAAAGTTGGTGTTAAGTAATAATTTGGTCTAGATGAGTTGTAAAAATTTTTGTAAGACATTTTTTGATTGTTTTAATAAGTAATATTAGTCTGACTTGATCTAAAATAAAATTTCATTCAGATTTTTTTGGGATTAGAAAAATGTTCAATGTTTTTCATATTGTTGATACTTGTTATAATAACAGACATTTTGGTTAAAAAGAGTCAAATGATATTTTAAGCTTTTGAATTTAAATATTTTAAATGTTTATAATTTGTTTCTGATGGATTTGCTACTTTTTGATTTAAAAAGTTATATATAATTTTGTTCCATTCTTTTATAAAAATTTCTAAAAATAGGTTAATAAAATAGGGTTCATTTTCTAGTTTAAGTTTATAAAATTTATAGAATTTTGTGTTTTCTTAAATTGGTATATAAGCTAGTTCTTTGAAGTAGTCTTGAAAATAGCATTGTGGAGCTTGTTTAATTTCAGATAGTTGAGTGGTAAGTGTATTGTTAGATAGTAATCGATCTAAGTTAATGCTATTATTGTGTTTTTCCAAGACATTATAAAAGAATATTTTAGGATTTTAATAGAAGTTGTTATTTCTTTCTTTTAGTTTGTTTTGAATTTCTTTTAAAGTGTTTTCTTGTTTTTTTTTAAAGATTTGTGTTTTAAGAGTTTTGATTTCAGTGATATAAGGATTGGAAGAAATAGTAGAATTTGAATTGTAATTAGTTGATGTTGGGTATGAGGATGGTAGTATAGTATTATTTGAATATTTGTTAATATATGAATTATAGATTTGTGTAAAGTTGGATTTGTTAAAAGTTGTTTTAAATAGGATGGCTTGTTTAAGTTGTTTGTATAATGGTGTTGTGTTGATGCTAGTTGTTCATTTTGATATGTGTTTATTTTGATATTTTTAAATAGAATATGTTTTTTAACTAACTTAGAATTTTATTAATTCGATTCTATATAATATTAAGTTCTGAGTTATTAGTAATATTTGTAATAAGTGTAAGAAATTTTTGTAGGTTTTGTTAAATATAATATTGGTAGTTTTCAAATTGTTTATTTTTTGTTAGTATTCATTAATATATGATTCTTGTTTATAAAAGATGTGTATTAATTTTAAGTAGATTAATTGTGAATTAGAGAGAAACTATTGAATGGTCTGATAAGATAAATCGGTTAGACAAAATATTAATATAGTCAAGAAGTGTAATATGGATAGTTGTCTATATTTGATCAATTTAACTGTGACTATTATTATGTATATAGAAGAACTGAGATGTTGATGGGTAGAAAGTCTATAGGTGTTATAGAATTGAAGAGATTTTAGAAGTTTTAAAAGAGAGTGTTCAAGTGTATTAGAATTTTTTTGGAGTATTCTATCTAATTTAGGATTTGGAACACCATTTAGATCTCCTATTAAGATAATTTTGTACTTAGTTTTATTTTATTTCTTGAGTTGAAAAATAAATTTGAATTAGCTTGACATGAAGATTTTTTAAAAAAATATCAATTTCTATTAAGAAATTTTTGTAAGTTTGAATTTTTCCAATATGTTTAGCAAGTGATTTGTAAATTAAAATTCCTACACTACTTTGGTAAGCATTGCTTGGTGTTCAGAAGCTTTTATAATTTATAAGTTTTTGTGAGAATGTTAAGAATTTTGCTTCTTAAATAGATAAATGTGTTTCTGATATTTCAAAGATGTTTATTTGATTTTCTAAGACATAGTTAATTAAACTTAATTGCTTATAATTGTCTAAAAGACCATTTACATTAAGTGAGTGTATTTTAATTGATTTTATATTATTTGAAACTTCAAGTTCATTTGTGTTTGTTGTGTCAATTTTAGTTAGAGAGATGATATATTCAGTTGTGATTATTGGTAGAGTGTTCAGAGATAGTATTATAGTAATTGAATTAGATAATTGATCAGACTTAGTAAAGGAGATAGAGTTTATATCAGGTATTTTCCAGTTTGAGATGGTTGATAAAGATATGTGGCTATGTGTTTTATAAAAAGAAGGATCTAATATAATATAATTTAGTATTGTTGACTTAATAGTATTTAGATAAATATGTGTTTCTGTTTTTATAGAGTTTATAAATATTTTAATTAGATTAAGAAAAGAATTTTGGTATAGATGTTAAATAAATTTGATAAATGAAACAGGTTCTAGTATTTCAGATAGTTTATGATGTTTTAAGAATTTCTTATAATATTTGTTTTTTTCTGTAGGAGTTGAAATATTGAAAATAAAGATAGTATTTGTTATATCTTTTACAAAATTGCTCACTGTTTTAAGCTCAGCTTGCACAACTGTAAAGGATACTATAGCCTGTTCTGTATATTGAGTCTGGTCATAATATTCCTAGTCCTTTACTACCAAGTAAGAATTAGATAATATGCTTATAGAATGACTAATAAAAATCATAACAAGAAATAAAAAAAAAATAAAGAAAGATATATGTTTTATACAGATGGAGTATTATACAAAAAAGATAAAAAAACAATACAGAAAGAATAAATATCAGATGGGTACAAGTAGGAGAGAAAGTCAATTAGTTAGAGAAAGAACTGGCACTAGATCTAGAAGGATAGCTATTAGTAATATTAGCAAAACTAGTAGCAATTTGGATAGTAATTTTAATGGTACCTAAAGGGAAAAATATAGAAATTCATATAGATAGTAATATAACAATAAGAAATATTATAAACCATTACAA
The DNA here is from genome assembly GCA_910591915.1 of Cetraspora pellucida. Lineage (NCBI taxonomy): Eukaryota > Fungi > Glomeromycota > Glomeromycetes > Diversisporales > Gigasporaceae > Cetraspora > Cetraspora pellucida. The sequence continues at coordinate 17,844 of CAJVQA010000850.1, read as the reverse complement.
AATACAAAAATTGAAAAAATTCTGAAAAAGAAAAATATAATATGGATATTAAATATTACAGAGCTAATCAAAAAGAAAAATACTAATATAGAATTAATTAAAGTTAAAAGCCACAATAAAAACAGATAGAATGACAGAGCAAATTTCTTAGCAAAAAAGAAACCAAATTGCAAAGAAGTAATCCAGATAAAAAAACTTAAATGTAAAAAAATAGAATATCAACTAGAATGAAAAAATAAAAAAATAGATATATCTGTAAGACTTCTCTATAAAATAATTGTAAATACCAGAATAGAAGCCAACTGGAGAGATATAAAGTTGATCAGAATTCAGAAATCAGAAACAGAATACACACATTATAACTGGTCAAGTTTTTGGAAAAAGATGAGTAGCACAAAAGAAGTACATTGTATCTCAAAAAAACTAAGTATAAGAAGCGTTATAGTAATCAAGTGTATATTGAATAGCCTACTAACACTAGTAGAACTAAATAAAAAAAGACCAGAAGTTTATATAACAACAGAATGCCAAGTCTGTTAAAGTAGTAAAGATGAAACTCAAAAACACTTAGTAAGTTATAATAAACAAAAAAGTATATAAAAATGAATACAAAAAATTTCAATAACAATAGCATGGAATAGGCTCAAAGAAGAGGAAAAAACCAGAATTTTAGCATAAATATTATACAAAGTACTATTCAAAAAAACAAAAGCAGAAGAAGTTATAAATAGAAAGATGCTAATAAAAAGACTAACTACAGTAGAAGCAAAAAAAAGACTCAATAAGCTGCTAAGTAAGCAAGCAGTAAAGAAATATCTTGACATAATAACAAGAACAGTATAGAATACCTTTTATAATCAAATATGAAGAGTCTGATATGAAAAAATACAAAAATGTGAAAAAGAAGTTAATAAGTAAAATGAAAAAAGATATTTGAATAGAAGAGAATATAGCAAAAAGAAAAGACAAAAGAACAAAAAGAAAAGAAAAAGAAAAAGAGAAAAAAAAGAGAAAAAAATAGAAAAAATGAGACAAAGAGAAAAAGAAGCTTGAAAGACAATTAATATGCTTGTCACAAAAGAATGAAGACCCTTTTGATATAGTTTTAAGTAGTTAGATAAGCAGTCTATCTCTAACTGAAATAGTACAACAGGTTGCATTTAGGTACTATTAAGATAACTGAGTGATGCTAAACTTAGATATTGAGAAATTCTATGTAATTATATATGTATTTAGTTTCAAGAATCTTAATAAAGTATTTATTTAAGACTGAATAAACTATGTAATCAAAACAGTTATACACATATATATACTTATATAAATACAAAAAATATAAAATTCTTAATCCAAATAACTAATATGAACCAATTACCTATAGCATATATCAAATGCTTTATAATATATTAATGAGATGCTAGATTAGTTCTTACTTGTGCATTACTTGAATCAGTATTGTCAATGAACAGCTTTTAACATGAGTTTGAACATAAGTTTGAACATTTTTGAACATTTTTGAACAAAAATATAAATTAAAATTACCCACAATTTTGTTAAATAAACTATATACTTTTCTAAGTAAAAATACTCAAAACCTAAAAAAATATATAATCATATATTTTTAGACAAATTTATTAATTATTGGAGCTTGGACATACTTTGAACACTCTTGGACACTTGGACATTTTGATGTTGGGCATGGTCAAAAAAACTTGGAAAGTGAAAAATGTACAACGCTGACTTGGACTATTTGTTAACTACTATATTTGTTTTTATTTTTGGTTTCTAGCAATGATTTAATCATGCAACAAACTTATTTTAATAACATATATGTGCATATATAAAGAAATTTATAAAATTTATTTGCAAAAATATTTTTTTATATGATATGTATTTAACAAACAGTTTCATTATTTTTACATTTAATATGTATGAATTATGTTAAATAATTGGACTTATCAGTAGAATTCATAACGATACTGAAACAACATATGTTATTTTTTGATTCACAAATGATGTGCCAGTTCCGAACTGTTGGGAATCAATTAATGACATGCAACAGGATACTGTACAATTTGTCAACTTCTGTGCAACAAAAAAAACCACTACTAGCAACTGTTTTCAACTGTAAAATCCTTTTATAAAATGTTAAATTTTTCTGTGCGGAACCTGGACATTTCAAAAAAAATCCCCAAAATGTTGAAAGTTTTAAAAAAAAAATGTTTAAAATTAATTCATTTCAATATACAATAATTTAAGTCAATGATATTTTTTGTCAGATCAACAGAAAAAACCAAAAGACTATTTTTTATATAAAATTTGATACATAATATAATAGGTCCAACTTTTAAATATCTTATATGTGGCGCTAAACACTATAATATTATTTCAAAAAGAGGCTAAATAAATAATGATTGATATCTTCGGTAAAATGTTCAAAACCCTTAAAACCTTATGTTAATCTAAATCTTGACCTCTAATACTAACCCTTACCTTAACCTATACCAATAACTTATTCCCACTCTAACTCTAAACTTTAATTTTGGTGTCAAACTCCATAGGTGCATCTATGTTATTTGTACGAACATTAAAAATTCAGATGTTCAACGCGTAAGAATCGCATTATCACGTTAACCCGCTCAACAACAGGTCAAAGCATTTCGTGAGCTTATTAAATCGGAAAGCTCAAATAGTATGATCTTTGTTCGTGCATATTAAAAATTCCAAAAGTGTTAACCAATAAGATTTTTTCTAAAATTGATATTTGCAATATCTAATAATTGTTGGAAATTACGACGAATTGGATTCATACGGCGCAATAAACCACTAAGTAGAAAGCCAACTAAAATTAAAAATATAGTAGGAAAAACTTTTATAATGAATTTGGCTAATCCATCTACATGATCAGAAATATAAAATTATTTAAGATTCTTATGATAATATTACACCACTATTTAAAAAACTTTTTTTTACAAACCTGGATGGGTATTGTAAAATTGTTTAATATCATCCACTAAGTTTTCTAAATCAAGAATGACCATTATATCATCTGATGCATTATCACTCATTATATCATCTGATGCATTATCGCTCTTTAAAGTGCATTTGATTAATTACAAGATTTAAATTCAAGGAATATATATATTTTTAAAGTAGAAAAATAGAACAAATATAATTTACCTGATTAGAATCTGCACAAATTAAAAATTAAACAACCGTTTGTTATCTAATAAAATCAATTCAAAACGAAAGCTAGCGTTGGAAATAAAAGTCTTACCAATTCCAGGTTGAAGTTTTTTACCCGATATAATATCATCTTCATGTATCAGTTCACAAACACGATAAATATTAGGCCGCTTGTTTGGATCCTTATCCTGACATTTCTCATAGAGATTAATGTAAGAGAGTGCTGATCCAACCACAGGCTTTTCAGGTATACCAAATAGAATCTTTATTAAGTCTTCATACCCATTTAATTTCGATATTCTGTGACCATTATTTGAAATTTCCCACATTATAACACCAAGACTATATATATCAGAAGGGTAATCATAAATTTCACCAAATCTTTTTTCTAATTCAGTAATTACAATGGGATCCATAAATCTTGTACGTCCTTTTAAACGTTGATTGGATATACTATGGCGCGAAACAACTTTGGAAAGCCCAAAATCATTAATAACAGCTCTAATACCAAATTGGCTACTATCACTTTTAATAACGACATTCCCCGTGTGCTAAAATCAAGTAATTATTAGTATCTATCAGAATGATGTAGATATAGTTGATAATACAAAATTTCGATATCATAATTCAGAATAGCGGTATTTTGAATTGCACAATGCAAAGCATAATGTTGTAATTTAATAATTTTGCCATCAACCATATTTGTAAAAACAAATATTTTGAGAATATAAAACTTACTAAGTCACGGTGCAAAATTTCATTTTTGTGTAGAAAGCGAAGCCCACACGTGATGTGTCGTGTAATATTAACCTTTTGTTCCCAATTTAAATGGTTTCGAATTAAATAATCATGTAAATCACCTTTATCTGCGTATTCCAATATTAGGAAGAAGTCTTCCCTAATAGTCTGTGCTAAATATAACGAAAAAAATGTTATTATTATAAGTATAGATTGCAAATAAAAGCGTTATTAAGTAAAGATTGAACCGCCTAACATAAACGGTTTACATAGATTGTTCTACAATTTTGGGTCAAATTATGTTGATCATTGACCAGATTTTATCAAGAACTTATTGATTAAAATAGAGAATTTTAGGTAGTTTCAATCCCTACTATAAATACTATAGATATTCTTTACATACAGACTTTCAACTCCCGACTAGGGTCAATAAAGAAAGAGGAACCTTTTTAGTTAACGCTAATAGAGTCGTATTTAAAATAATTACACATATAAATACCATAATACCTTGATATGCCAAAAAATTCAATGATATATTTGTGATCAGTATCATTTATATCTTTCTCTATAGAATTAAATGCCTTAATCTAAATAAATTTAAGCACAAGCGTCAAGAATTTAGACGTATGTTTAAATAATGGAGAGAAGTAAGCCAATTTTACCTCTTTAACAAGCTCAGCATAATCAAATTGCTCAAATTGATCAAATTGCTCCATTCTTGATGATTCAGGCAAAACATGTTTTAAAACTACAACTTTTTTCTTTCTTTTCCATATACCTTTCATAATAATACTCGAACCTGCAGTGGTAATACGATTAAAATTCTCAAACTCATTATATTTAATATAATATTTTTCAGCCATCTTTTTAATCCAATCTTTTTCGGATTCACCATCATGTCCAGAAGGTGAAATACTGTCAGGAGGGGAATTGGGTTGTTCTGATAGCATATCTGACAGCTCTGACAGCATATTGCTCGAAAGAAAAATTTTGAAAAAATTAAGTTTAGGTAAATGTTTGTAATGTAATATATATATAATATTAATGCATTTGAAATCGTGTAACACCAAATGGCCCAAAAAATAATTATTGTCGCGGATTACGTACGGACGGACGTACGTAAGATGAAAAATAAAGGCAGATTAAATAATATTTAAGGTTCAATTTAATACCCTAAAATACATTTATACTAGTTTATAATAAATTCTGCTTCTAACTTGCCGCATATCGCTAAAAAATGATAGAATGATGCACCCTAAAAATTTGTATTTTTTTTGTGGTTTATATATTTTAAACTATTAAATAAAAAAAATTTCATTTTAATTAATCACAATTATTGGTAACTATATGATAATTTATTGGTAATACAATAAACTGAGTTTAATTTAAATTTCCGATATTATATGCGAGCTTTTTTTTATATCTGATATTTTTTTAATTTTTAGTATAACTTCTACTTTGCTATTGTTATTTATATACTAATTAATAATTAAATTTAAAACCTATCAGGCTTTGGATGCTCATATTTATAGTTATAAAGTATGTGGAGGTTTCAGATTTCAAAGTACCTTTTTATGTCATTATTTTATGCACCTAACTAGTTCTTTATTTTATTCAAATATTTGTTTATATATGAATGAAATTTTAAATTTAAATATTATTCGTTGTATTATAAAGCATATCATCGCTAACATCTATATTCACTACCGATCAGCATCAAAAATATCGTCAATACGTATTAAAATAAAATGGTTTTAAATAAACGTATTTATCTAATTAAATAATTTTATACAATACAATATTTAGCATTTAAAAGTCTAAAGGGTAAATTTTGTAAAGTTATGAAAAGAAAAAAGACATTTGCAAAACAATTTACTCCACATGATATTTTCTATACAAGTAAGAAGAATTTATTTCTATATCATTAAATTAAAATTAATGCTTAAAAAATTCTATGAATAAGGGGTTTCTTGCGGGCATCTGATTTCGACAAAAATAGACAACGTATTCATTTCCAAACGAGTGATATATAAGTTGACTTATCCGACATTTCATATGATCATGTGAAGTTTTTGCCCTGATAATCAGTTGTGTAAAGCACCAAGAAAAAACTTCACACGGTCATATTCATCATCTAGCTATGCATGCATACTTATTTTGTCCCATTTCATTTTCCGATTTTAAAATTTTTTGATACACAAATAACTTTTTTTAAACATCCATTTATTCCCGAAATACGCTATTCTTAATTTAATAGTCCTGCTAAATCAAAACTTATGTGCTACTTATTCGATACTTCTAAATGATTCTGATCGTTATGTGATAATTTATTAATAATTGCATAGCTACCTCTTTTTACTATATAAATGTTAACACATTAACCACACAAATGATGTATTTGTTGTAAGTGAAATCAATCCCATAATGCTTGTTCTATATAAAATTTTCGAATCCACTTAATTTACGTTTCCACTTACAACAAATTTAAAATTTTCAATATAGACATCGATTAAAAGCAATTTTTCGCGTGTGAAATGGAATATTATTGTAAAAAAAGTTTAAATAAGAGCTTTCTTGAACGCATGGACAAAAGGCTCGGACATGTGAGTTTCTATGGCTTGTTCAACTGTAAACATATATATTATACGTATAACTCCTCATTAACAGGAAAAAAAACTGTGTTGACTAAAAGTGATGATCCTAACCTTGTATGTGCGGTATTGATTAATTCTCTCATTGTATTTAATTTTTGTTTGTTGCGCTGAGGGTGATTATCTAAAATTTGCATCAGATTAAAATTACTATAATTCTGCTAATATTTACGTGTCGCTTTCTCAAGTCCTAATAAAATTCCACGTTATATCTTGACATGACGCAAATTTTAAACTGATGCACAACATATATAATCAATGGTCAGGTTCTGCAGTAACCGACTTAATTTAACGCGAAAATTTTTTGTATACTATAAATTCTAGTATAATTTAGTATACGATGTCGGTTAGAATACTTGCGAAATAATACAACCTCAAAAACCCCCTCCCAAAAAAAATCAAATGTAATAAAAAAAGAATACAATAAAAGAATATTAGGAATTAATGTATAAAATTATTAAACACCAAAAATCAGCTAACCAACAGTTCACCAATAAATTAACTCCAACAACTAGGAACTATGAATTGTCATTCATACTATAGTATAGTAGTGATAGGCGAACAATTTGAGGTTTATTGAATTTCTTATGCGTAATGCATATGAAATTTTTTATTTACCGACATTTAAAGTTAAGCATCCTAAACATCGGCAAACCATAAAAATTTTTCTAATTTCCAACTTCTAAAGCAAAGCCGGTTTAGCCACCGGAAAAGTTTATTTAAACCATTATGTAATCATCCAGGACTCCATGTAATTTTCTCAAGAATCCAAAAAAAAGGGTATTACTAATTATACCTTGCAACATTTCTCAAAAAAAGTAATCAGTTAACTATTTTGAAATTCTTTATAACACATTTTTTAGATCATAGCATCTGAATTGGGTTTATCTAGGGACTAATAAAGATGCCCCAATTTTCAAAATCAGTTTTTATAATAGATAGAGAATTAAATTCCGTTTTACGGTATTTTTTCTCACAGATCAAAGTACGGTACAGAAATTCCGTTTTCATGAAACATAAAATAGGGTATTTTTAGCTTACGATGCATATTTAGCATCTTTCCAATTTTAATGTTGTATACCATTGTTCTTATGCACATACATATACCTACATACGTCCATTTATGGTGTATGTTCAATGCGTATGGCGCAAGGATTGTACTTCCTTTTTTAAATTATTTTCCCCGCATCTAAATTTCTTGCATAAAGAATGTCATGATGATGATCATCTATATGGAGTCACGTCAACTCATACAGGGAGGTCCCCATATCTCCGGGTCAGAATACCTCATTAACTAATTTTGCCCAAGATTGCTAAAAGGTTTACTAATGAAGTCATAGCCCACTCGTTAATAAACCCGTAAATTTTGCGATCCTCCTATAAAAATGGGTATATAGTGAATTAGTACGGTAAGGAAACACAAATTGAGTGATAGTACGGATAGTACGTACGGTTTGTAAAATAATAAAAAAAAAAAACTTTTTCGAAACAAAGCTACTTTTCTTATACCTCACACGAAAAAGAACAATGCACGCACTTGCCCTAACGCCCTAACCATAAAGATAAAAAAAAAAGGATTTACATTTAAAGGTTTAGGCTTCCTCTTTCATTTGGCATGAGGATGTAACGAATTATCAGTGTGTCGATTAAGCATTGGCATAATAATTATATTAACTAACGCTTATCAACCACACCCAATGAATCGTCACATCCTTATGCCAAAATTAATTCGTGATCAGTGTGGGAACCAATGAAAATATATAGTAAACTGTGGGGAAATGTTTACTATGTATTTTTTGGAATCTGGCATTTCCCCAAGGACAAATCGATTTTATGCCAAGTAAACCTCTAACAAAAGTTGTAGGAGAGAGAATTCAGGGCACAATGGTGGTTAAACCGTCAAAATCGGCTCAGTGAATCACGAGATACGAATATTTTAGTCTTCGCGACTATATGTTTTCTTTTTTATTATAAATAAAGAAGAAACATATAGTCGTGAAGACTAAAATACTCGTATCTCGTGATCCACTGAGCCAATTTTGACAGTTTAACCACCATCATGACCAGAATTCTCTCTTTTATAACTTAGTTAGAAGGCAAAGAGAGGTTTACTTTGCAGAAAACCGACATGTAAATTTCACCATTTTTACTATGTATTTTCACTGGTTCCCATGCGGATCACGAATTAATTTTACAAATCTATGTTGACCGTACGTAATAGCAAAATTTGCTCAATTTTCGTACGTCCGTTGTGAAAGGGTAAATCATGGCTTTTATAAATACGGTGGATCGGATGCATATCAGATTTAGCAGAATGGCTCATTTCGTATGCTAAAGTGGTTCAGGTAAAATCTTAGCCAAAATTAGTATAGTGAAAGTCATGAAAGTTACGAAACTTTGACTTATCAAACTTATTTAACTTATCAAATTTCGCAAACTTATCGAACTAAGTGAGCTTAGTGAATTTAGTAAAAAATTAATGAATAAGTTTGACCTGCGAATAATAGTAATGTAAAAACTATAAAAAGGATGATTCTCGTATCGTAATAAACGGATAGAGTTCGAGACTTCTAAGTCCTTTAGTGGAAGTGTCTGGCTCTACTAACTCCCCTCTCGATAAATAAAATCTGTATTAACGGTAGGGATTAGTAACAAAACATCGCGACTTCGTACTAAGATACCCGTGACGTAGTCTAGAGTTTTAATTGATCCTAGTTACTCGGACCAAGTCTTTCCACGCCTTGATCGTAGCCTTACCACTATTAGGTTCGTATTAGTGTAGTAGTGTATAATATTTTTGGCATTAAAGAGGATAAGCCCTTCACACCATACATATTTGTACAATCGCACAGTACTATTTTACTAACTACCTTGTAAAAATTGAGTCACGTCACCCACAAGAAATTTCCTCTCTTCCGATCCGACAAACCAAGCATAACAACCCAAATCAGTTAGTTACGTACGGAGTTTAATATATATAATTTAATATAATAAAAATTTTCATAATAAAATCACCATATAATGCTGAGTATAAATCATATTTTTACGGAACTGATTTGAGTAGCTATGCTTGAGGGGTTGTCCGATCCGTGCAACATGACTCGTATATAAATTCTGGAAAATCTGGAAAAATTGACCGACCGAATATTTGCCCATAAGTTTTGGTTCAGCAAATATTCGGTCGATCAATTTTTGCCAGATTTTCTAGAATTTATGAAAAAACAACTGTATACATAATTTTTGGAAGACCTAGTAAAAAAAAAAAAAAAAAATCACAGAATGATTTTCGGTCGAGTGGGTTTAAGATCGTAGGTATGACTTCTTCTTTCTACTTGTCTTGAATATTTCGATACGGTTTACTAACACATTAACTCTTGTGTCTACTTTCCACTATTACTATAACCACGGCTGGGACCTTCCACTTGGACCTCAAACTGGAACAAACAATAAACAATCACCACGGCAGTACTCAGTAATGACGAACGTATCACTTATGCCACTTAAGCAGTAGATCGGAATTTAAGTATTTTACTATAATGCAGAATCACGAACACTGACTCTTTTCTTCTAGGGCGAAACGTCTTTATTATATACTTCATTTACTTATAGCACATTATACATCTTATCCGTGATATATTACTTATACCTATTATCCTGCTTATACTGATTACAATGTTTATACTAATTATACTGATTTTACCCTTGATCCCACTGATTCCTCTTATTACGCTGATATCCATTAAAAACCTGATGCAGAGTATGCAGCGAAACGAACAACATAGCCGTTTAATTCTTTACTGCGCCACAATGGTCACTTCCTTCCACGTGCTTCGTGTTTCCGGGGCTATAATCCTTCGGCACACAATATATAAATTACATAACGTAATTTCATGTAAGTAATTAGTTGGATCGATTTGATCAGTAAACTTTATGCAGGATCTATTGTAGTATTACTTTGTGTGAAATTAATGTTATTGAAACTTACTCAAAATCATATGAAATGTAAAATTATAAAATATGATTTTCAACCCTAGCTACGTTATAAATAGATTACATTGTAATTTGATATATACGTATCAGAGTCTATGGAAATTAGTAGCAAAATTGGTAAACTAAAATTTATTATAAATTTATATTTTAAAACCATTTACATCATCTTAGCTAAGGTTATATTCGTTAGAATATACAAAATTTAACATTGCAATGCTTTTTCACTAAGAGCCCCCATATATTACCTAAAATGCTGAAATATGCTTATAATTTTAAATAAAAGCTTTAATTAAATCAACATTAATTTCTTGTTAATCGGTTACTTGAGTTTGGAATATAGTTAAATTTTACTGATTTGTCTTTTGTGCTTATTGGTTTTTAAATATGAATCTAGATTATGTTTTTTAAAAAGTCAATAAAATTTTTCTTTGCTTTTATAAAAGTCTTTTTTTGTACTGAGGATATTTATTTAAAAGCGTTGTCATCTTTAAAGAAAATTTTATTTGGTGCGATGTAATGTACTATATTTGACTCTATAGATTTAGGAAATTGTCTTTTATACTACAAAATTATTATTCATACCTAGAGATGGGAAAATCGAGGATTTTTTGAATCCACTGCGCTAGCTGCGCAGCCTGCACAGCCACAGACCTAGAAACTTTTGCTCATTAGGCTTCCCATTTATATATATAAAACATCTACTTCATATGTGTAAAGTTGAGCTTCCATCATTTTAATTAGTGCTTCAAGGTTATCTTAGACGTCAATTTTTTACTTTTTTTCTTCATATCGGTGGATTTGCATCATCTAGTAAATAGAGTACGGTTGGAAAGTTACCATAATTTTGAGCAAGTTTCTGAAATCAAAATTACAGGTAATTTTAGAACAGGGTGAATGAATCTGTGTTGTGAAATAGTCAAATCCGCGTTTTATTATGTTTTTTATTATGTAAATGCTAGATTTCACCCTCATGTGATGAGCATAGTGTATTTCAACGCTGGAATTAAAATAAATAACAATTTTAATAATTCTGGTCAAATTTGCAGATCATTTGGCCAGATCTAGAACAAAACTTTAAATGTGGTCAAATGTTCTGCAAGTTTGCAAAAAAAGTTTAGATTGGTGCCTAAAATAATTCAAAATAGCAAAGTTTTACAAGGAAAACTTTTAATTAATGCGCAGAAAACAGTTTCATAGACGAAATTTTGGGTTATAAGTGATTTTCGTCAAAACGAACGTATTTTTCTGTTCGTGTTACGTTTTAGAAATGCAGATCTACAAGACTACATATGATCTTATTACAAATCCAAGAAAAAAAAAGTTTGCTAAGAAAAAACATTTCGCTATTAGGTTAGAGTTAGGATATTACAAGTAGGTTAGATTTAGAGGGTCATGGTTATACTAAAAATTTGCAAGGTACTCTAAGGGTTGTCGCTCAATTCCCCCAAAACTACTTATCCGACAGTCCATTTACCCGATATCACATTGGGTGACAATTTAGCATTTAGTTAGCTATAGGTATATTTTATTAGTAAATTTTCACCTCATATGATGTCGGATAAATAGACTTTAGATAAGTAGTTTTCGGGGAATCGTACCGTAACCATTCTAAGTGCTGTTATGAGATCCTTCGTGGTTTGTTTTCTGCTTGGATTATAAAGTTGACCAGAATTATGCCAGCTGGCCTGAATTATGAAAATTGCACTGCGCAGTCTCAAAAAATGCGAGGTGTCCTATCTCCATTTATACTTCCCTGCAGATTTAACTTCAAATAAAAAAAAAAAAAAAAAGGTTTATTGAATTTAGTCTGATAAATGTTGAGATATCTTCGCTCAAGTTTGAAAAAAAAATCAAAACTTCTATTTAAACACACTATACAAAATTTTCTTTTAACTTTGAGTGAAGATATCTTAGTAACTGCTAAGCTAAATTCGATGAACTTTTTTTTGTTTGAATTCTATGAATTTATAGAATTCAAATAAATAAAAAATTCATTGAATTTGGCTTAGTAGTTACAGAGTTATCTTCATTCAAAGTTTTAAAAAAATTTAAATTTGCAGGGAGGTATGAATAATAAATTTGGGAGATGTAAAAAATAATTCACTAAATTTATAATAATTATTTAACCAACTAGTTAAAGGTAATGATTACGTGCTTAATGCAATAATAACTGTTTTAAATGCTACAAAAATCCACTGAATCTGATACGTATATATTTTCGACACACTAAACATGTTTTAAAAATGTTGGACAAGTGTTCAAACGAAACTTAATAATATTAAACATATTAAACATATTAACATTTATAATGCTAAAATTATTTGCAGAACATGTATCATATGTAATGAATATATATTTAATGTATGGTTATATATAGATTGTATTTAGTGAAGAATATAATGATTAATAGTATGTTAATATATGAAAACAAAGACTTGTATAAATTCTAATATTATAGTTAAATTGAAATTTAATAATATGCTGATATTTTGATTAATTAGGTTATAATTAAAGATTAAATGTTGAAGATTAATAGGTTGTCCATAGATTATTGCTCATCTAGTTGCGATTCCCAACTTTCGCCCGATATAATATCATCTTTCTGTATCAATTCATGAACTTGATAAATATTAGGTCGATCTTCTGGATCATTCTCCCAACATTTCTTATAAAGTTCGACGTAAGAACGAGTAGATCCGGCTACTGGCTGTTTCCGTTCTCCAGCTATTATCTTCATCATTGTCGCTATGGGATTATATTCGATTGTTTTTTGCTCATTACTGGAAATTTCCCAAAAAATTACACCAAGACTGTATATATCAGATGGATAACTATACACCTGTCCATATTGTTCATTTAATGCACTTAAGATAAAGGGATCCATAAAGTTTACATGACCTTTTATTAACTGATGTGATATACTATTACGAGAAATGACTCTAGAGAGTCCAAAATCAACGATAATTACTCTAATTCTGTCTTCAAAGTTTTCATCTTTTTTAATAACTATATTTCTGGTATTCTAATATAGATTTTCGTTAGAATCATTAATATTTATTAATTTGAGTTAATTAATAAGAAAAGAGCTTACGAGGTCTCGATGTAAAATTTTATTTTTATGTAGAAAATGTAATCCACACGTGATCTGGCGGGCAATATTAATTTTTTGTTCCCAATTCAAATTATCACAGTATTTATTCAAATAATCTCGTAAACAACCCATATCTGCGTGTTCTAACACGAGCGAAAACGTTTCTTCATTAAGACGTGTAACTCCAAAACATTCAATGACATTTTTGTAACCTATTTCATATATAGGTAAATGTTCTCTAATTCTAATCGAATGAAAAGCTTTGATCTATTTAAATAATCAAATTTTAATTTATGTCGAATTTTAATTTATTAATCCAAAATGTCATAAAGGAATTGGCACATCGATCTTACCTCCTTAATAAGCTCTTGATGTTCTTGCTCTGTTATAACTTCAGAGGACGCAGTTTGTTTTAAGACAATAACCATATTTTTTGTTTTCCAAAATACTTTAGTTATAATTCCAGAACTTCCGCAGTTAACATACTCCGAGTTTTCAAACTCTTTATAATCAACTAAATTGATATGTCGCTCGTTTATCATCCTTTTAATCCAATTAATATTGGTTTCCGCTTTATTTTGTCTAGTAGATAAAAACATGCCAGTAGATAAAGGCCTGCCAAATATCTTAAATATGATATTGTTAATCTTAATAATCATGATCAGAAGTTTTAATAAATTATTTTGCTGTGCTTCTAATTAAAGTTGCAAGGAAGATTTTCTATTTTAATATCCGACTTATCGCAATTATATATATATCTGCACGTATACACATGTAGTACACTACATTTCTACAAAGGATTAAAAATAAATGTTTGATTATTAATTTTCCACTTCATTATTAAATTTTCCGCTTCGAATCACTTTATTATAGTTAAAAAAAGCTTTTTTAAAATGTATGATATAATTCCGTGTTGCATATTTAATATTTTACACATTAGTCACAATGATAAAATTGGAGATATGTATGATCCTATTCAGATTTCTCAATTTAGAACTAAAACCATTCTTTTGGTGAATCAACTCCGGATACGCCGAACTTACCCAGGATAACTCCGTGCCCGGGGAATTATTTAAGATTACGTATGAAATTTATAAATACGGTGACGCACGAGGTTGGTGTTCGGTGTATGCTACTCCGGCTATTCCGACAATTGACATTGTGAAACCAACTCATACAGGAAGATCCCCAAAATTCCGGGTCGGAATACTTCGGAATCAGGGCCGGAATTAACTAATTTTGCCCAAGATCACTATAGTGTTCCGCAGATCCGATCCGAATCCGAATCGGATCCGGATCTATGATTTATAAGATCCGTCGAATTCGGATCCATATAGGGGTCCGAATCGAATACCCGATACTGTACTGTACGCTGACACGGGCGAAACGGCGAGTCAGTCGCTTGACAGATGGATAAGTCGTGTAACCTACGAACGGCTTAGTCGATAAGAGGCGGTTAGGTTTGGAGAGTGGTGTGTTTATGATCGTAGGTTTTATAATATAATTAAACAGGGAATTATTATAGGATGAAATTTATGATAAGCACTAACTGAACTGTCTTTGTAGGGCGCGAAGCCTTTATTATATATTATTAATTACATATGCGCTCTTTAAGGTATTAAACATATTAAAGCTATTAAATGTATTATCCCACTTATATTCCTCTAATGTCCCTTACTACTTAAAACCCATAACCCCCGTATATCCCTTTAATCATAGTTATCTCTTAAAACACTTATCAGTGCTATTACCCTTATAATTGCTAAAGATTCTATATGACTTTTAGGAGCGATAATCCCGGGAAGCCCATATTAGGTAGATGATTGACATAGCCATTAGTTATTACTGCGCCACCTCGATCACCTCCTTCCACGTGCTTCCAGGATCATGTTTCACAGCTCACATTCCTCCCCAACTCAAGGTCGAGTTCTACAAGACAAAGTCGAACAACAGGAATGATTTTCCACCAGGATCGAAGACGCATAGCCCATATGTTGGTAAGCATCGAAGGGCCTTATACACCATACTGTTATAGACAGCTTTCCTTTTACCTAATTGGTACTTTTCTTCCTTTTTAAGTCCATTACCCAATAATTGAATTGCTCCTTTGAGGGTCAATTTTGGCATCCATACGACGGCTTTCCTTTCCTTGTTGTTTAGTAGTTGGTTATGTAATTTCAGGTGAGTTTTATCAAACTTTTCTGATTTTCCTGTTTCTTTTATTAACACTTTAAATTCTTTTACTCTTCTATTCCAATCTTCACAGGCTTCATTCAAGTCTTCCAATGGGAGTCGTCGACTCATTTGCACAGCGAGAGTCTTATTTTTAGCAGTTTTCTCAGTTGTCAACTCAGTTTGACAACAGTAACCAACTTCGAATATTTCAGCTTTCTTTCGATACCAAGTAAGTGCTTGCCATTCATCTTTCTTAACATCAATTCCATTGTAATAACATTTTCCAACATTATATGTTTCATTAACGCCTTCCATCTCAATAGATTCGTCATAATAAACGAATGCCATATGTTCGTCTTTTTCAGTACCAATTCCAGTTTCATAACAGTAACCAACATTACATTTCCCTCTAGCATACTTTGTGTCAGCAGGCTTTTGATGACATCTAAATGCCTTGTATTCCTCTTTTTCGACACCAATTCCATTTTGATAGCAACGTTCAACGTTATGCGCACCAACCGGAGGGTCCAAATCGCGTGGTTCCAAATGGCTAACGAAGGGTTTATGTTCACCCTTTTTAACTTCACTTCCAGAGGGTGTTTTATTTGGTTCGAATGGGCCTTCTATTTTCTCCTCATGGCAGGGTTCAACACCATTTAGCACGCTTGAACTACCGTTTTTAGCACTTTTCAGATACCACTCAAGTGCCTTGCAATCGGCCTTCTCGACTTCAATTCTATTTTCGTAATGATAACCATCATCAAAGGTGCCCTCATCATTTTCCATATCAGCAGCTTTTTGAAAGTATTCGACTGCTTTTTGTTTGTCTTTTCCAACACCAATTCGTTCATCCTTTTCGACTCCTATCCATTCAGCCTTTTCAACTCCAATTCCATTATTTCCTTCCTTTTCGATGCTGATTTCATTTTCTTCTTTTTCTAAGACAAGATAGAGATCAAGTATTTCATCAATCGGGTCCTTCTGATAACAGGCCAAAATTAAGTGAGCTTTCGGACTTGGGAATACTGGAGGCACAGGATCTTTAACCTTATTCATCAAGATGTCATCCTCGTTTATTAACGTTTCCGGGATGTAGTAGGTGTCAAGAATTTCGGTTATGGACAAGGCTGGTCTTCTTTGACGGGGTTTTACTGGCCAAGCTTTAGGGATTTGTTTTAGACTTTTAGAAATATGGAAGTTTTCTTGCTGCGGTATATGGTAAGGATGGTTATGGGGAACAGGTGTTACTGGTACATTGATGTATGAGGGTAGGTATATAATTTCCTCCATTTTATCTTTATCATCTACAGAAACATCTTCTAATATTTCTACTATAAATTCCAAGGCCTGTGGAATTTGTCTTTTATTAAGGTTTCGAGTACCAAAGGTGTTGTTGATAATTTGTTGGACAACCTGGGCTTGTTTATCTGTAAGTTTTTCAAATAATATTGCACATCTCTCCTCCAATATACTAACCTCTGGGCATTTACTTGCAGCATGTTTCTTGATTTTGCAGTAGGAGCACCAAGTTTCTTTTTGGAAGCTTCTTTGGATTCGTTCATGGCCTGGAGCTTGCTGAAGGCAGGTCTTTTTTGCTTGTGCTTTCGTTTTCTCTGGTCTCCAGTATGTCGGGTAAGTTTTATGCATTTCTCTCTTCTTTGATACTAATTATTTTACTAATTAATTGTCTTTTCTTCTTTTATTGCACATTATATGCTATCGAGGCACTAATTCTGTTTTGAATTCTGCAGTCCAGCTGCTCTTGAATGTCAGATCTAACAGTCCGGCTGTTTGAGGATGTTCTATCTCACAGTTACCACCAAAATGACACGGGCGAAATGGCGAGTCAATCACTTGTCGATGGGATACGTCGTGTAACCTACGAATGGCTTAGTCGATAAGAGGCGGTTAGATTTGGAGAGTGGTGTGTTTATGATCATAGGTTTTATAATATAATTAAACAGGGAATTATTATAGGATGAAATTTATGATAAGCACTAACTGAACTGTCTTTGT